>CAIGQQ010031566.1:115077-148835 GCA_903798035.1 Danio albolineatus
GTGTGTGTGTGTGTGTGTGTGTGTGTGTGTGTGTGTGTGTGTGTGTGCGTGTGTGCGTGTGTGTGTGTGCGTGTGTGTGTGTGTGTCAATGAGTGTGAATGGATGTTTCCAGTACTGGATTGCGGCTGGATAAAACATATGTCAGAATAGTTGGCAGTTCATTTCGTTGTGGCAAACCTCTGAAATAGACACCAAGTCAAAGGACAATGAATGAATGAATAATATTTTCTGTTGAAATGTTTAATACTGTTTTAAAAGCAATAATGATACCTAAACCAGTTTAATAGAGTTTAGCGATGAGGACATTTTAGTTATAATCAGATTTTTATGATCATTTTTTTTGATGCAATAGTTTGACAAATGAACGCAATTCTTCTCAGTGAAGTGCAGAAGTTTTGCATATAAATGCAGTGTTTTGTCTCTGGACTGCAGTAGATTAGTGAGTGGATTGTTTCAGTGTTATGCAATAGATCTGTGGGTGATTGTAATGATTCTCTGTGGAACGTAATAGCTTTGTAAATAAATGCAACATTTGTCAGTTCAATACAATCATTTTGCGAGTGAATGCAAAGACTCACTGTGGAATGGGGAATAGTTTTTCAACGAATGCAAAGTTTTTCACTGAGTGTACTAAATCCTAATGGCAACTAAAAACTATTTATTTGTTTTTTAGAAATCAGGAATGCAACAGTTTTATGAGTAGATGCAAAGTTTGTTGAGCTAATGCAATATGAAAAACGGCAAAGAACATTTTTGTACATTTACATTTCACATTTTTCATGACCATTCCAAGTAACATAAAAACAGAACTTTCCAATCTAAGGGTGAATCATAGGGCGTACTCACACTATGTACAGTTCCCTTTAACCGGGCCAAAGCACGCTCGTCCCCCCTTCCGTCTCCCCCGACGGCCCGCAATCACATTGCATTCGGGCCTGAGCACACTTACGTCATCGATGATGCGCTGTTCAGTGTAAGAGAAGCGTTCTCGGAGATTTCAGTGATTTCTTTATATCATTATATCGTTTTAGTCGTTTGATATGCAGTGACACACAGTCAAATATTCCGCCGAATAAACAATCATAAAGTCCTCGTGCTGCAGGAATTAGAAGGTTTACTAAAGGCGTAGCTGTTGTGCAGAGAGGAGTTTGAATCTTTAATAATTTACAACAGTTTGCGTTCATTAAACAGTAAGAATGATTAATAAATCCATATGAAACAGTCCCCAAAAGTCACATCTCCTCTTCAGTTTCAGGCTTAGGCGCGCTTTGCACTCACACTACAAGCGTACCGCGCCAAAGCCCAAGTGAACCGCGCTCAGGCACACCTCTTCCAACCGGGCCAGGGCCGGCCAACTGTACCGTGCCTGAGCCCGGTTCAGCGCACTCACACTTCTAAAATTATCCGGGAAATGGGCCTGAGCACGGTTTGGACAGCATAGTATGAGTACGCCCATAGAGTTCTAAATTGGCTTGTAAAACTGTAGGTATCAGAAAACAGTTAAAAACATTGCATACTTTGGCAGCTTAAAACTTGCTGAGTCATTATATTTGAAAAAAATATAATAAATAAATAATCGTTCGGTCTAAGGAAGTATTAGCAAGTCCAGCTCTTAATTACAATGACCATGAATCCATTGGCTAGTGTGTGGATTTGTTTCCTGCTTTACTCTTCATTACATCTCGAGTGTCATACATACACAGCAAAAAAATCAGTGTACATTTAACTCCATTTGAGTTTAACTTAACACTCCTTGGGTGTACATATGACTCCCTCCATTTTGGAGTTTAAATAACACTTTCTAAAGTGTAAAATTTGTACATTACTCACAGAGTTGATTTTAACACAGTGTGAGTTTATTCTTACATCAAACTGGAGTGTGTGTTACCCTTCAAAGTGTTAATATATTACCTTTTTCCTATATTATCAATGGATGTGTGTTACATATAACAGTGATCAAATATGTTGAAAATAGTTTTAATTTATTAAATGCTCATTAATCTTTTCAGAAATATTTTCAATACATTCAACTCTTTGCATTTTAAAACGCAACAAGACAAGATTCTGGTTTAAGTAAAACACACTGGTTTGATCACCGCTTGTCCGAAAGAACTGGTTTGAGTAAAATTACTGGACCTCCCATCACTAGTGGGAAATACACTGCATATTGGGTTAACACCGGAAAAAAAAACCTCTTAAATATATGCTCTTTCACACTCGTGGATTAAAATGTACTCCGGTTTTCACACTGAACAACACCAAAAGAAGTCACACTGTATATTTAACACTGGAATTTTTGCTGTGTATAAACTGACAGCACGGAAGTCAAAGAGACAGCAGTTCAGTAATTCCTCTGCTAGCATTAGACTCCAGCATGTATAAATGTGAGCAAGGGCACTCCGCGTTCCCCTTAATGACATAGGCATTCAGACAGGGTGTCATTCCCGTACTACAGGCATCCGTAATTGGATGGGGTGGGGGTTGGGGTGTCCTAACCCTCTGCTGTTCCACCAGCCCAACACGACAACTAATCACCCCACAATTTGCATGGAGAGCTTCGCAAATCAGCCTAAATAACGGCGCAGCGCTCTGAGAGATGAGTTTTTAATCTCGCCGAGATGAGATACTGACCTGAGTGTTTTCTTCCCCCTCCTCTCTTTTTTCTTCCCTCAGGTTTTCATTTGCGTTCCCTTCTCATTTTTGCAATGGACTTCTGAATAAATGTGCAGAGGCAGGAGTCTCATCCTACTCAGACAGCTCGGGAAAAAAAACAGGCCTCTTAAAAAAAATGAGAAAGAAGAAGGCGCACTTGTCCCTGCGAATAAGTCTCTTCTAAAATGCAATCAAAGTGATGACAGATATTTTAGCAGGAGGGAAATATTCTAGCGGAGCCTTTTCAGATGATCAAGACAGTTATTCATCTCTCATTGGCCCTGCTTGACCCTTGTAATGGAGAATTTTACAACTGGAAGTGTCTGAAATATCGAGTGGATGTAAGTAATGAGGGCGTTTAGGGGGAACGGCTGCTGGGAGATCTGTCTGAGGGCCGTGGATCAGGCTTATGGGGAGGCACCTGTTTGACACGGGTGCTGGATTACAGTGAGGAAGTTTTCAAACGAAAGTTTCTGTAAGAGTGCTCGAGGCTCTTCATCTACTTTATTTATTGTCAGGACTGCGCTTAATATGCAAGTGGGAGTCCGCGGTTAATTGCAATGTGCTTCAAATGTCTGAGACACTTAAAAACTCTTCTGTTTGGCTTTTCCTTTTAGCATGAATGAGCATGACTGAGTGAAATGTAGAACAGGAAAATTAACCAATTGTCTTTGATTTGATGGTACTTAGTAAAACATTGTACAAATAGGATTAAAAGCAGATATTGTATTATGATTGAATTATATGTAGCTCAATAATCAATCAATCAATCAATCAATCAGATTCTTCTCCTTTTATTTTATCTAGTGTGTGTCTGCATATTTTGTTATTAGCAATGATTGTTTCCTGTGTTACCTGATTTTTCTTTTTGTTTGATCATCTTCCGTGATTGGCTATAGAAATTCAATGCAAAGACATTAATTCATGCATTTATTTATGTTTGTTTTTAAATAATGGGTAAAAAAACAATCTGTGTTATGAGTTGTGGTACGCAGAGATGAAGATCCAAATGCAGTTTATTAAGAATCATCAGGCAGGCAGGAGCGTGTAGGTAATCCAAAGCTTAGTCAGACTTTTTCCAGTCATTAGCTAACATTCTAATCTGTAGTGACGAGGCAGCACTGGAAATTTAAAAATAATTTTCAGCCAGCCAAAGTGGCTAGTGGGAGTGGTTGTGTAACCCGCCACAACTGAAATCTACCTGCATTTGGCAGGTTGGCAGGTGTTAATGTAAAGCCCTGACAGTATTTATTCTGATGATTTTGAATCTTGCACCTAACAAATATCCTAATTTACACAAAAACAACAAACAAAAAACTAAAACTAATACTGAAACAAATAAATAAAAACTAAACCAAAACTAAGCAGTTAAAAAAAAAATAGGAACTAATGAAAACAAGTAAATCTATCTCTAAAAACGAAATAAAACTATGTCACCTTGGAATTGTAAGGTTCTATCTGCGTTCTGAGTAATTTTGAGATATTGAGCTTCAAAGTATTTGCATTCCATAGCAAACAGTACGAGTGTAACATTTTAAATTTTTTTAATAAAAAGTCTTAAAATGTAAACTTATATATATATATATATATATATATATATATATATAAACATCCCATAATGTAAATAAGTTGTCAATTAATAAGAACGACAATAACCCAGTTTTGTCAAAAATGTCAGATAGAACCTTATAATTCTTAGGCGACGACTAACTGAATTTGAAAAAAAACAAGTCTAAACGAAATAAAAACTAAAACTAATGAAAAATCAAAAACTATTATAACCTTGTACAACCTTACAACCTTGTACTTGTCATTCTCACACACATTGCTGAGTCTTGTTGTTGTAAGCTGTGAGCATTTTGAAGCGTTTCCTTGCCTTGCTGTGTTTTTGAGCTTTGTTTTGTTTTATTGTTTACATTGTTTTGCACCTGTTATTTGACTAAGCTTTAGATTACCTACACGCTCCTGCCTGCCTGACGATTCCTAATAAACTGCATTTGGATCTTCAAAATTGTGGCTAGTGAAAATGGCGAGTGGCTAGTAACGGTGGAAAACTACAAGCCACAGTGGCTGGTGATTAAAAAAGTTAATGTCAAGCCCTGAATGCTGTATAATAAAAACTCCAAAATTTAAAACCAAATATAGGCTCTATTATTTATTTATTATTTATATATTAATTATTTATTATTATTTACCACTACCATCTATCATCCTCAAACTCAAATACAACCATCCACAAGATAGCAGTCTTAAGTAAAATATGTGTGCAAGGCTGCTTCTGAGGTTAGATACACAGAAGTGATGGGAAGTTCAGATATGTAAGAATATGTAGTCAGCCAATCATATTTTCAGTCAGTAAAAACATCATCATTATGTAGTTTTTGCAACCCAACATTATTGCAGTTGTTCAAGTTTAGTTCAGTCACAGCGGGCTGTTATGTACTGTTTGTGTTCGATTCACTGAATCACGCATGTGAAGTATTATCGGTTCACCTCTTCTCAAATCTGGCCTCTGTGTAGTGTTCTAGTAACTGAAAAACTCTGTATATATTAGTTTATTTTGAGTTGATGTTAAAAAGTAAGTGAATAATCTCGTGAATGACCACTTACTGGAGATGCGAATCGTTTCAAATGATTCAGTTCAATTTGTCGTACTTAATGTAGTCACTGTGTTGTCTTGTCCACTCGTTGTTTTGCCGCGAAAGCAACAGCAAAGACTAACTGGCATCAGGATCACAGACTCTGAGGTGCCATACGGGTCAAACACCTGGCAGCGCAAAGTAAATAGATTTACTTTTAAAAGGCATACATTAGGCTTATGTATTTAATACATGTATACAAAGATGAAAACAAAGAATGTTTTTGTTATAATTTTAGTTAGTTTCAGTTATTTTTGTATGTACACAATACAGTTTCAGTTAGTTTAAGTTTTCAAAAATCTCTCGTTTTGTTTTTCATTCATTCATCCATTCATTTTCTTTTTGGCTTAGTCCCTTTATTAATCTGGGGTCGCCACAGCGGAATGAACCGCCAAATTATCCAACATATGTTTTACACAGGCAAACTTCTCACATAAATGCCAATTTACTAATAGTGTGCTACCTACTTCTTGGTTATTGTGGTTTTAGTTGTGCCGAGGTTGGACCAATCAGTCTAGTTTAGGGCATGACAATACCGCAGTAAAAATGCTAAAGTAAAAGCTAATTCTGACCATAAAATAATCACTCAAAGAGGTGTTAAATCATCAAAATAATTTAGTAGTGGCCTCCAATGAGTATAAAACTTATGAGATGAGCCTCTGAGAGAGAACTTAATCTCCAATTTTAGAAGACTCAACATGTCGTGCAACCAGACTTTGATCGAAGGGTGGTTGGAGTGATTTACACATTAAGAGAATTCTCTTACAAGCAACTTGTGGAGGAGATTATTAAGGAAAAAAACTTAAAATTACGAATAATGTCTCTCACCCTTTGTATAGTATCCTAGACAATTTGAGGAGCAATCACAGCAATAGATTGTGGCAGCCAAGTTGTTTAATGGAGCATAATATCAAGTCTTTTCTACACACAGACAATACAATACGCATGTAGCTTCCAGAATTGAGCTTTGAATTACACTTTGCTCTTTGAAACTGATCTTACTTGTTGTTTTAAGGTGTACTTAAATCTGTATTTTATGTGATGTGAGTGCCACCTGGACAATTAAATTTTCGTCTGGGATTAATAAAGCTAAATCAGTCAGTCAATCAATCAAGTAGCAGAAATCAAACCAGAAGACTCTAAAATTTTCTTTTCATATAAAGCAATGTTCTTCTAATTTGTCTCTAATTGTTTGATTTTGTTCAGACGTCATTGGTTGATGAATCTGCAGTGTTGTGATTGTGCAGGATTGCTATAAGTGCACCAGGTGCCAGCAGGAGCGCGAGCAGCTTAAAACAACATTCATTCTTTTAGTGTAAACCCTCCAGACTAAACAAAACAAACAAATTCACAGATGCGTTCCTTTTTTTCAGCGCACACACGCACACGCACATGCACACACACATCAAAGTGTAAAGCGGTGAGGATGTCAGGCTTTATCAGCTTCAGAATTTGTGGAGAGGTGCTGCGCTTTATATGTAGCCTTCATCGGTTCATTACAGACCTGCTTCATCACACGAGCCAAACCACCTCTGACAGGCCACTCTTCCTCCGTCGCACTCACACTTATTTTATCCCAACGACGTTTGACGTGCACAAGCTTTATATATTCACCTTGAGTGGAAGGGCAGGGAGGAGGAGATTGTAGAAGCAGCAGGGAAATAGAGAGAAAGTCACTGCTGTCCTTTGATTCCACTGGAGTGTGTTTGTGACATCTGGGTTTGTGCTGCACATCTGAGATTAGAATTTGGTTTGTAATTGTAAAAAAACTGTTTGCGAGACTAATTTGTACTGGTAAACTGAGCAAGTGTCTAGTTTGGGGCAAATTGGTTATCTTGCCATAAATGTGATGTGATATTGATTGTTCTTATCTAGCGATATATTTTCCAATAACTAAAGTTTGTCCACCTAAAGATATGGAATGCCTGTTTTGCATGTTACATTTTTGTTAACTTACAAATGCAATCAACAAACATGATTATAAAATCTACAATTCGAAAGTTTACAATATTAAACAGTTTTAATGTATTTGTGGTGTTTAAAAGTATATATTTTTTTGTGTACAGTATATACACTTACCGGACACTTTATTAGGTACACCTATCCAATTGCTGGTTACCGCAAATTTCTAATCAGCCAATCACATGGCAGCAGCTCAATGCATTTAGGCATATAGACATGGTCAAGACGATCTGCTGCAGTTCAAACTGAGCATCAGAATGGGGAAGAAAGGTGATTTAAGAACGTGGCATGATTGTTCGTGCCAGATGGGCTAGACTAAGTATTTAAGAAACTGCTGATCTACTGGGATTTTCACGCACAACCATCTCTAGGGTTTACAGAGAATTCTTTGGAAAGAGAAAATATCCAGTGAGCGGCAGTTCTGTGGGTGCAAATGCCTTGTTGATGCCAGAGGTCAGAGGAGAATGGCCAGACTGGTTCGAGTTGATAGAAAGGCAACAGTAATTCAAATACCCACTCGTTACAACCAAGGTATGCAGAAAAGCATCTCTGAACAGACAACATGTCCAACAGATGGACTACAGCAGCAGAAGACCACACCAGGTGCCACTCCTGTCAGCTAAGAACAGGAACCTGAGGCTACAATTCACACAGGCTCACCAAAATTGGACAATAGAAGATTGGAGAAACGTTGCCTGGTCTAATGAGTCTCAATTTCTGCTGTGACATTCAGATGGTAGGGTCAGAATTTGGCATCAACAACATGAAAGCATAGATCCATCCTGCCTTGTATCAACAATTCAGGTGGGTGGTGATGGTGTAATGGTATGGGGGATGTTTTCTTGGCACACTTTATGCCCATTAGTACCAACTGAGCATCGTGTCAATGCCACAGTCTTCCTGAGTATTGTTGCTCACCATGTTCATCCCTTAATGACCAGTGCACCCATCTTCTGATGGCTACTTCCAGCAGGATAACGTACTATGTCATAAAGCACGAATCATCTCAGATTGGTTTCTTGAACATGACAATGGGTTCACCGTACTTAAATGGTCTCCACAGTCACCAGATCTCGATCCAATAGAGCACCTTTGGGATGTGGTGGAACCGGAGATTTGCAACATGGATGTGCAGCCGATAAATCTGCAACAACTGTGTGATGCTATCATGTCAATATGGAGAAAAATCTCTGAGGAATATTGACAGTTGCTTGTTAAATCTATGCCACAAAGGATTAAGGCAGTTTCGAAGGCAAAAGGCAGTCCAACCTGGTACTAGTGAGGAGTACCTAATAAAGTGGTCGGTACATTGTAAAAAAAAAATTACTAGATTAGTAAGTCATCATGACTAGAATATTTTGAGTTAAACACATTTCAATTTATTTTTAAATTCCTGTGAGTCGTCTTTTAAGCCAGCTCAATGTAATAAAGTAAAATAATTTCTAAAGTTAAATCAAAGTAAACTTACAGATCAAGGAAGCTACATTTTCCACAGTGTATTCATATATTGTATGAATTTATTTAGTAACACTTTATATTAGTAACACTTTATTTAGTAACACTTTTAAAGGTCCCTGTTGCACATTTTGTTGACTAAAAGTTGCATTGCAACTTCATGCCAATTCATTCTCATTTGAGTATTAGTATATGCTTAATATCTGCTGAATATATTTATGAGACTAAATATTGAAAATCAGATATACCCAAAAATGTGATGTTAAACCAGTGTAAATACATGTGCCATGTCAGAGGTAGATTCCAGAAGAACTGTCCGAAATAAGGCTACTCTCAGTGTGTTCATGAGTGCTGAACTTTCTGGTGCTCACGTCAGTGAAATTACTGGAACCAAGCACATCTGAACTTTAAAAAGAACCACATCCTTGCCTAAAAAGCTCTTAAAATGAAGTTTATTTATAAACTAATTTTGAGAGGAGCACGCGCTTATGATTGATAGCAGCTGGTCCTCATTAGCTAATGCATGATTCACCAATCAGACGATTCCTAAATCACTATAAATAACCAGAGTATCTTAACTTAGCCATCTTCGTCTTGAAGAATACCCTCTTCCACCCCTACTCCTCCCCTTTCCCTATCAGGGCAGCACAAAGGCCCAATGGTTAGCACCATTGCCTCACAGCAAGAATGTCACTGGCTCAGATCCTACCTGGCCAAGTCGGCATTTCTGTGTGGAGTTTGCCTGTTCTCCCCGTGTTTGTGTGGGCACTCCAGTTTCCTCCCACAGACCAAAAACATTTAACATAAGTAAATTGACAAGCTAAATTGGCATCATAGATAAGCGTAGAATTCAGCATACACTCTCCAAAGCCATTCATAATCTACATTCGCCAAGCGGGGAGTTCTCGAGACCTACCAGAACTTGGACTACCCTCTCGCCCTGCAACAGGGGGGAGCCCCAGGCTCGAGGATCCCAAAGCTCAGCGTTCTCTCCCGGCACAGCATGCCAAACACGCACTATAATCAATCATCGGCAAGGGCGAACTCTTGAAACCACAATCTGTGTATTATGGTAAAACTAATGAGATCACAAAATTATGAACCAGAACAAACTGTTGTATATCAATACAATAGCCATCAATATCTTACTTGTATCATAAATGGGTTGCAGTTTAAGTCATTTGGTCAATGTATCAATTATAGGGATAGTTCACCCAATACTGAAAAAGTTCCATCCCTTTAATATCAATGCATTACCACACATCTAGTTAGTATACTGTATTATATCAAGTGCTTTACATAAAAAAAGCTTAAGGTGCTTTCACACCTGCCTCATTTAGTTCAGCTGAATGTCACTAGAGCTTATTTTCTTATTTGATGTGGTTGGTTTGGACAGGTGTGAATTCAGCAATCTGGACCATACAAATGATGCTTGCACCTTTGCCATTCGCAGTGCATTAAACATTGTTTTCAAGCTGCATCCGCACTTCATTCTTGAAATGTATAGTTTGTTTGAAGTGATGCATATAAACTATATGTTAAATGATGACTAGGCATATACAGTAGTCAGCCAAAACAGTCGTCTCTACAGTACATACTATCAAGCGTTGTGTTGTCTGCCAGATTTTTCTCCTCACTTTGTTTATTTTCAGGAGTTCTGTAGGAATATTCATGAAAGTGAAATGATTCTGAGCAATTGAAAAGCAGTTTAGGAAATAAGTTCAATGACACATCTTTCCATTGAGTGATGTGAATGTTGTCCAATGCAATCTCACAGCACTTTGTAATGTTTTAATTCAATGGCTAAAGCATATTAATTTGGATTCTCATCTCAATTTGCCAACCCAGGCTCATTCTAAGAACGTAGTCCTGGGTACGTTTCTGGAGGCCGCGGAATATGTCCCGTGAGGTACGTCTTTTTGCACTTTTGTTTTCGTAAATCCACGAGAGGCCGCTGCGAATGCTTTTTGAGATCTCAAATGTCTCTCATGAGTGTCAGTAAGGCCTGCTGTTCTCGCGTAAACCCACCAGAGGCCGCTGTCGGCTGACTGTTTGGCTGGCTGACTGAACGACTGACTGACCATCCAATCGACTGACCCACCCTCCCCATTCCTTAACCCAACCGAAATTTTATTGATTGACCCACCCACGCAACCAACAACTAAACCCAACCAACAACTTTCAAAAATGCAATCCAGAATAAAATAAAAGCCCTCGTCTCATTTTTACCACATTTTCAGACTTTACCACATTCTCACCATGTTATTTACTGGTTTATTTCATTATTTGGATTCTGTTTTTGTCTTAGCTGCTTTCTGAAAGCACTCCTCACCGGACTCGAACCCCGGCATCATGGTCAACTCCTCTCTGCGTCTTGAGTCTGCCGATGAACACGGCGAGCTAACCGGACAAACTGGTTGCAGCGGGAAAGTCGTCGAAAAGAAACGGTGACACACCGCCCCGTAGCGTTCATTTTAAAAAAATCAAACGCAGCCATACGTACCTCTGACCATGTATTGTGCAGTCTCTAGAAACGTTCGTAGGACTACCTTTTCACAATGAGCCTGTGTTGCAATTTGCTAAGCCCCCAATAAGGGGTAAGGTTAGGGGCACACACCTCCTTTTTCAAAATTGTACATTTTCATAAGAGTGAAATTGAATGACTTTGTATGAATTAGCCACTTTTCTGGCAATACTTTTCCTGGTGAGAGCGGGCTGATGTTGCTACATGACTGTATATTGGTTTATTTCAACTGGTTGAGACCAGAGCAATCAGTGTGGTGTGAAAAGAAACCCAAACTGCGGAAAAAATGCTACAACGTATGATTTGTTGCCATTGGAGCAACTGAACCAAACCACAGTTGTGAAAGCACCCTTTAAATGACCCTAACTGCCAATGGAGCCCGTCAGCCCCATATAAACGATTTTACCTCAACAGAAATTTTAACACTTCCTATTTCTGATACCAGTAGTGACTAACAGCTCGGTTGGTTAAACTGCAGTTTATTAGCATTTTTCTAGCTGTCTGATCTCAGTGCATCAGCGGGTTGGCTGTTTTTCCAGTGTGTTTTTGTGTTGCGTGTGTGTTTATGTCATCCTCGCACCTGCTCCAAACTCCACCAGGACGCTGGAACATCTCATTATCGGGCCGTTTTAAACCAAACGCTCCTGCTTTCACTTCTGTTTTAATTAGAGAGGCTTTTTCAGAGGTCACATGAAATGAGCTTTTAATTAGTGTCAGCCATCAGTTGATTTCCTCTTTATTGAAGCCGTCTCTCTGGATACCTCTTTGTAGTTAATTGGATCAGAGAAGCACTCACAAATACACATACAAATCACTGTCGAAAAGTTTGCGCCGGAAGAAAGTTTGTCAAACAAAAAGAAACTAACAAATATTTGAAAAGACGGCACGGTTGACTGCCAGCAGTGTATTCAGTCGACACCTTTGTTGCGTCCTCGTTTAATTAATAAAGGCCCATTAAGCACTCGTTGACAAAGGAGGATAATATACAGTCCCAGATGGAGAAGGAGGAGCGAGGGAAATGAGAGAATGAGAGCGGAGAGACGGCTGATGGGAGCTTTCACCATGTAAATGAGGATATAGAACAAGTAGAGTTGTGCTTGAAACAGCGAGAGCGCTGAAAAACTGATTGTTACTCTGTCAGGCACGGACAGATGAAAGAAAGCACGCAACAAGCATTTTGGGGGGAAATGTTAGCAATGCCTCAAGGTGCTTCAGCCTTGCGGAAAATAACAGAATAATCCATGACAAGTTTAATATAGCATCATTTTGATATTTCAAATTATTAATAGAAATTATATTATTCAGGAAAATATAGTTTATAGATGGGGATATGTTGGTACAATCAAACAGTGTGTTATTAACGATTATAATATAATATTAATATTCCACAATTAAAATCTACTATTTTAATAACAGTAAAGTGATTAGCACTGTCGCCTCACAGCAAGA
Source organism: Danio albolineatus (assembly GCA_903798035.1). Lineage (NCBI taxonomy): Eukaryota > Metazoa > Chordata > Actinopteri > Cypriniformes > Danionidae > Danio > Danio albolineatus. The sequence goes on from CAIGQQ010031566.1 coordinate 127,759, forward strand.
AGGTCGCTGGTTCAAGTCCCGGCTGGGCCAGTTGACATTTCAGTGTGGCGTTTGCATGTTCTCCCTGTGTTTGTGTGGGTTTACTCCGGGTGCTCCGGTTTCCCCCACAGTCCAAAGACATGTGCTATAAGTGAATTGGGTAAAACAATATTGCCTATAGTGTATGTGTGTATGGGTGTTTCCCAGTAGTGGGTTGTGGCTGGAGGAGCATCTGCTGCGTAAAAATCTGCCGGGAGAGTTGGCGGTTCATTACACTGGCGACCCCTGAAAAATAAGGGACTAAGCTGAAGAAAAATGAATGAATGGTTGGGTATAACATAGTAACTGTTGTCATATTTATAATATTAATACACAGTTTGAATACAAGTCACACACATATTAATGTAAATGTACCAAAATAGAAATGTCTACAAATAAACATATTGTGTATACTCAAATATTAGACCAAAATTTTATCCAAAAGTCATTACTTTTTCATCACTAAAAGTCATTAATTAAACGAGGACGCAACAAAGGTGGCGTCTGAATACACTGCTGGCAGTCAACCGTGCCGTCTTTTCAAATATTTGTTAGTTTCTTTTTGTTTGACAAACTTTCTTCTGGCACAAAACATGAAACATGAAAAAAAATATCAAAAGATGTTTATTCACTAAGCATGAAATAATGCAAATAATTAGGAATTACAACAGAAAATAATATTTATATGAAACCTTCTGACATTTCTTTGTTTCTTAGGAGCAGAAGTCCTCTTAATAGTTTCCATATTGTTGAATGTAGGCTTTAACAAATATGTTTGCACTCCTATTTGCCTCAAATGCAAAACCTTATTTGACATTCCAAAAGAGGAATGTAGACTACCTGACAAAAGTTGTCGATCCCAGTTGTATGAGCAACAAATAATAACTTGACTTCTAGTTGATCATTTGGAAAAGTGCCAGAAGGTAGATTTTTCCGATGAATCATGTTTTGAATTGCATCCCAATCATCACAAATACTGCAGAAGACCTATTGGAACCTGCATTAACCCAAGATTTCCACAGAAATCAAGTTTGGTGGAAGAAAAATCATACTTTGGGGTTACATTTAGTTTAAGGGCGTGCGAGAGATCTGCAGAGTGGATGGCAACATCAACAGCCTGAGGTATCAAGACATTTGTGCTGCCCATTACATTACAAACCACAGGAGGGGGCAAATTCTTCAGCAGGATAGCACTCCTTCTCATACCTCAGCCTCCGCATCAAAGTTCCTGTAAGCAAAGAAGGTCAAGGTACTCCAGGATTGGCCAGCCCAGTCACCAGACATGAACATTATTGAGCATGCCTGGAGTAAGATGGAGGAGGAAGCATTAAAGATGAATCCAAAGAATCTTGATGGACTCAGGGAGTCCTGCAAGAATGCTTTTTTTTTGCCATTTCAGATGACTTTATTAAGTTATTTGAGCCATTGCAGAGATGTATGGATTCAGTTGTCCAAGCTAACGGGAGTTTTACGCAATATTAATACTTTTTCCACTGCACCATGACTTTATATTCTATACTGGACAATATTTCTGTTAAGTGACAAGAGTTTTATCTATGCAAAGTCAGACCTTATTGTCCTTTATAAATAATTAAAAATCAAAGCATGATCATGTTTTATTTAGGTAAAATAAGCGTAATCTAGAGCAGTGTTTCTCAACTGGTGGGTCGCGACCCAAAAGTGGGCCGCAGGAACATTTTCAGTGGGTCGCGGAGTGTGTGGTCAAAAAAACAACAAAAATTTTGTTTTTAACTTGTTTTGCATATACCGGACTTTTATTTTGAAATGCGCGCATGACAACCGATCCCTTTGAAATCGTCGTGGAAAGCGTCATGTTACTGAGCAACATAGAGAGTCATCTGGTGGAGCTGTCGTGATAAGACGCTGAAAAAGAAATTTAGTGAAGTAAGCCTCTCCCAGTTTTCAAACCCATCCCATTCAGAACTATGTATTTGTATGAAAGTGGCTTCTCTACCTTGGTGCAGCTTGAGTCAAAGCAAAGCAACAGGTTGGACATAGAGCACGATCTTCGGGCAGCACTGTCTACCATCACCCCTGACTTTGAAACTCTTATCACATCAGTAAAGCACATCCTCAGTTATCTCATTATCTTACTGTTAAGTGAAACAGATGTTTATAATTGCTGTCATATTAGATGTAAAAATGGTTATGATTATTTTAAACATTTTACAATTTGCTGGTTTGTTCTGTTCAACAGGCTCAGTGTTGTTTATAGTAACAACCTTTCCTTACACTTTCCACCGTTTACAGTGTTTGTCGTTTTTACTTTGTAATATTTCTATAATTTGATACATTTTGTTAAATGACAGCTATAAAATATTGTTTTTTTGTAGGTCTTGCTGACTTTCTCATGATTTTTCTTTCACTGCTTGTGTATGTTAACAAATAAATACAAATTAATTATAATTCCTAAAATTATATTATGGTTCCTAAAAATTTGGGTCGCTGCTTGATGACCATGTAAAACTGTGGGTCCCGTGGCCAAACCAGTTGAGAACCACTGATCTAGAGGCCTTTGCCCTTCATATAAGCCACTTCTGATTCCAAATAATCAACTAGAAGTAATGTTATCATTTGTTGTTTTTAAAACTTGAACAGACAACGAGACTTTTTTTCAGGTAGTGTATAGTGAAAGAGTATGTTGGTGAGAACATAGGTGTCAATAGAAGTTGCTGATAACATCAGCATATCATGAAAGCATATCACATGAAAGTTTCTGTCACTTCCTAAGCCTGTATATTAGAAAGACTCATATAGCAGAGTACTTGAATTCTGTCATTTATTGCGTAAGTAATAAAATATCAAATATAGTGTTATAAACAAAGAAATATTAAAAATCAAACCCCAAGAAAGGGCACCACGGTGGCGTAGTGAGTAGCACGTTCGCCTCACAGCAAGAAGGTCGCTGGTTCGAGCCTCGGCTGGGTCAGTTGGCATTTCTGTGTGGAGTTTGCATGTTCTCCCTGTGGTTGCGTGGGTTTCCTCCGGGTGCTCCGGCTTCCCCCACAATCCAAAGACATGCGATACAGGTGAATTGGGTAAGCTAAATTGTCCGTATAGTGTATGAGTGTGAATGAGAATGTATGGATGTGTTTCCCAGAGATGGGTTGTGGGTGGAAGGGCATCCGCTGCGTAAAACAAATGCTGGATAAGTTGGCGGATCATTCCGCTGTGGCGACCCCGGATTAATAAAGGGACTAAGCCGACAAGAAAATGAATGAAACCCAGAGAAAGTCAAATAAATTTACAAACATTAATCAAAAAGGAGCAATCAAGTGTGTCAGTTTTGCAACTTCCTTCCTTTGCGATTCTCTACCTTAAAATTCCACTCTGTGTTAACCAGACAAAGAGAGTAATTTCAATCGATCTTAAAGTGCTGCAATTACAGAAACCCAGGCTGCAATTCTATAAGAGGGAAATGGATTTCTTGGCCCATCTGTGCTATATGGCCAAACCATGAGACCTGAATATAAAGCACTAGACTAGATAACAAAATCAACCACCTGAGAGCGCTTTCGGCCAACATTTTCCCTTCAGCTTTGTTGTAAAACATATCCATCGTTGTCTTTTATGGCTCTCCACAATAATGGCGTGCAGAAATCCATGAGACGAGGTGCTTTGTGAAGTTTTACAGTGACACAAGGCGATCCTTTAGACTACAAAACCTCCTAAAGCTCAAGGACGGTGAGAGGTCAGGAAAGACTGGCAGACTTATACCTCAGGCATTTTTCCTGGAAACTTCCAGCTGACCTTGAGAAGTACTGAATGCTATTTCTGTACTAAACTCATACGGAGGAGCTTTAGATGTCAATATTAGACCATAACGTACTGAACTGGCAGCAGATAATGAGTGAATAGCCCATGTGCCTGACAAGCCAAATACAATAGCGATAACCCGTCTACCAGCAATGAACTAATAAATTTGTGGCTGTTACCACTAAACGACACAATAAATAACCAATATTCTTGAACGGATGACTTGACCTTACTGTCCAGGGAGAAAATTGCGTATTTCACGTAGAGGCTGGCGATCAGTTTCACGCTAAACTCAAAAGACAGATTCCCAAAGTGGCAATTACCGTTTTGACGTCCTTTCTGAAGAGCAAAAAAAAAAAAAAGTGACCGCAATCTTTTCAAAACTCCAAGTGAACAATTACAAGGGTGTATGTAAAGAAAGATGGCTCTTTAAAATGCAGTTCACGTGATGAGAACAGGACATGGAATGGCTTTCATAATACAATGTGACAGCTAGCTATTATTATCTATGGATTTCACAGTATCATCGTAAATGGTTAGTTCACCTCAAAAAATAAATAAATAAAAAATCTGTCATCATTTTGCCAAGCTTATGTCCCTCCTAACTTATAAGAATTTTGCTAATCCTTATTGATCCAAAACTCTTACTCTTTAGATCTTCCGAAAAGACAAATCTATAGGAATCCAGCAGTTTAATCCAAGTCTTCAGAAGAAACATGACTGATTTTTATAATGAGCGGTTCATTTTTAGCTTTTATTAACATTAGCAAACATAAGAAAAAACTCAACCATAACTTGATTGATGTTTGAAAACAAACCTCATTGGTTCTTGGTCACCTGATGCTCACCTGATATGCATGGATAAACCTTAATAGCATTTGCAGAAGAACAAGCGAGCTACACTGTAAAATAAATAAATAAATAAAATAAAAAGCTGCATTCCACACAACCAATTTGAGTTGGGACAACGTGAAGGAATTAAGTTAACTTATTAGTTTTTACAAATTTAAGTTCTTTGAACATAAAGCTATTAAGTTGCCCCCCCAAAAAACTCAAGAATTGTGTTGTTTGAGCTCATTTTAAATAAGTAGTTTGAACAAGCAGCAAAAGTCATTTTTTGAGTGTACGTGATACACAACAAATGAACCTCACTAGTTCTAGCAGAAGCTCAAATCTTCCACAACACACACAATTGAACCTCATTGGTTGTTGTGAAAGAAGTATTAGCAAAATGTGAATGCAGATTTTGATGTAGATTAAGGCCCAATCCCAACTCTATTTTGTACCCCTACCCCTAGGCCCTTCCCCTTCCACTTGGCCCTTACAACCGAGGGTTAAGGGGAAGGGCTTCAAAACTTACCCCTAAGAATTGGAACAGCACTTCAACACCTGCACACATCATCATATATCATTGCGATCTCTTGCTTTATATGAGATCAGATGATCACGACTGCTGGAGTTACTCCAGTTTTGCAATTTTTTTTAAAAGCATGACGGTAAAACACAAACGCGGTTATGAATATATTAAAACATGTGTTTGTTTGTCGTAAAAGTTTGTAATAATGACAAAAAATACTAATTTGTGGATCTCCTTACTTCCGGGTTCAGCTATCCTGCCGCTGTCGCAGGTGGATTCTGGGACATTTTCTTACCCCTCCGTTTAAAGTGTGGTCCCGAAAAATCTTCGTTCGAAGGGGTGTATACCCCTTGCCCTTAGCCCTACCCCTTCAAGCTAAAGAGAATTGTGACACCACTACCCCTTGACGTGAACGCGCAAAATGAGGGGTAGGGGGAAGGGGAAGGGCTAAGGGGGAGAATTGGGATTGGGCCTTAGTCTTAGTCTTTTGACTGAAATCAGATTTTAGTTTCAGGCTTCTGAATCATTATCAAGTTTCCCTTTGCATGAATTTCGAAACGATTCTCTGTGACTTTAGATTTGTTGTTTTAATCAGTGATTTCTTCCCCATGTGTTTTACAAATGGTCTTTTTTCTTAGTCGTCAAACGTGAATCTCGTTTTTCTCTCAGCTGTTGCCATCTCATTATACAGTTGTTTGATCAGACAGACAACCATATGGATGATGATGTAATCTTATTTTGCATCTACTTTTGTCAGTTACTTTTCAAATTTGTGTGTGCGTCGTTCATCACACACCACTTCTGATTGGATATCATATTTCAAAGATCACCCTTAGATATTGTTTGACAAATGTTAGCAGGTTTGGCATGCTGTCCCAGGAGAGAACCCTGAGCTCTGAGATACGAGAACAGGTAGTTCTCGAGGGCTCCCCGTGTTATAGATAGAAGGGGGAGAAGGGGTGGAAGGGGGGTTTCTTCGGAAAACGCTGATAAGGGAGTGTTATTTGCTGGGTTACTTACAGTATAGTGGGACTGAAATAATCTGATTGGCTGACTAATGATTGTAGATGAGAGACTAGCTGAGGTCAATCAAATCACGTGCTCCTCTCGAAATTAGTTTGTGAAACTTCACTAAAAAAACAAACAAAAAAAACAAACTTGTCTCGTTTTATTAGTCAACAGAAAAGCCAGTATATTTTTATTATAGTTAGGTAGGGTCAGAATTTGGCATCAACAACATGAATGCATGGATCCATCCTGCCTTGTATCTGCTGGTGGTGTAATGGTGTGGGGGACATTTTCTTGGCACACTTTTGGCCCATACCATTTGAGCATTGTGTTAACACCACAGCCTACTGTACCTGAATATTGTTGCTGATGTCTATCCCTTTATGACCACAGTGTACCCATCTTGTGATGGCTACTTCCAGCAGGATAACGCACCATGTCATAAAGCGTGAATCATCTCAGACTGGTTTCTTGAACATGACAATGAGTTCACTGTACTCAAATGGCCTCCACAGTCACCAGATAACAGACATTCGCATCATGGATGTGCGTGATGTTATCATATGGAACAAAATCTCTGAGGAATATTTCTACCTGGTTGAATCTATGCCATGTCTGTGTGGAGTTTGCATGTTCTGCCCATGTTGGCGTGGGTTTCCTCCGAGTGCTCTGGTATCTCCCACATTCCAAAGACATACGTTATGGTTGAATTGGGCAAGCTAAATTGGCCCTAGTGTATGTGTGTGAATGAGTGTGTATGGGTGTTGATGGGTTGCAGCTGAAAGGGCATCCGCTGCATAAAACTGCATAAAGTGCTGGATAAGTTGGCGGTTCATTCTGCTGTGACGACCTCAGATTAATAAAGGGACTAAGCCGATAAGAATGAATGAATAAATCTATGCCACAAAGGATTAAGTCAGTTCTGAAGGCAAAAGGGGGTCCAACCTAGTACTAGTAACATTAGATTAGATTAGATTAGATTCAACTTTATTGTCATTACACATGTACAAGTACAAAGCAACGAAATGCAGTTTAGGTCTAACCAGAAGTGCAATAGCAGCAAGTGCAGAATACAGGTATAAATTATAAGCTGCAATTATAGAAAAACTATGGTGATATTTACAGATGGATGTACTATGAACATTATATACAGGTTGCCTTAGTTATGATCCCAGATTTACAATAAATGATTATAAGTACAGGTTGATATTTATAATAAGTGTGCAGCTAGATAAACAATTACAAATGTACATGTACAGTGGGTATGTACAGCTCAAATAAATGAATCAGTGCAATGTAGGTTGCTTATTAATAATCAAAAGTGTGCAGATAGATAAACAATTACAAATTTATATGTACAAGTGGGGGCGCCACGGTGGCCTAGTGGGTAGCACGATCGCCTCACAGCAAGAAGGTTGCTGGTTCGAGCCTCGGCTGGGTCAGGTGGCATTTCTGTGTGGAGTTTCCATGTTCTCCCCGTGGTTGCGTGGGTTTCCTCCGGGTGCTCCGGTTTCCCCTACAAGTCCAAAGACGTGGTATAGGTGAATTGGGTAGGCTAAATTGTCCGTAGTGTATGAGTGTGAATGTGTGTGTGTGTATGAATGTTTCCCAGAGATGGGTTGCGGCTGGAAGGGCATCCGCTGTGTAAAAATATGCTGGATAAGTTGGCGGTTGATTCCGCTGTGGCGACCCCGGATTAATAAAGGGACTAAGCCGACAAGAAAATGAATGAATGAATGAATGAATGTACAAGTGGGTGTGTACATAATTACAAATGTATATGTACAGTGGGTGTGTACAGTTCAAATAAATGAATCAGTGCAATGTAGGTTGCTTATTGATAATCAAAATTGCTGATAAACATAATTACAAATGTATATGTACAGTGGATATGTACAGTTCAGATAAATGAATCAGTGCAATGAATATGTGCAATTTTTAAATGTGCAAATGTTCAGTAGTGCAGTGACTGTGAGGAGTATAAGTTATGAGGAGAGTGGAGGGTGTGTGTGGGGGTCAAAAGAGTCAGTGGGGGGCAGAGTTCAAAATGGAGACAGCTCTGGGGAAAAAGCTGTTCCTCAGTCTGCTGGTTTTTGTCCGAGGAAGCCTGAAGCGCCTGCCGGAAGGCAGGAGAGAGAACAGTCTGTGAGCAGGGTGAGAGGGGTCCGTGAGAATACTGCGTGCTCTGCGCAGAGATTGTTCATTCTGAATGTCTTCTATAGCAGGAAGTGGAGTCCCTGTGATGCGTTGGGCAGTTTTGGGCCCCGCTGCAGGGCCTTCCGCTCAGCAACAGAGCAGCTTCCATACCAGACTGTAACACAGTTGGTCAGGATGCTCTCTATTGTGCAGCGGTAGAAGTTCACCAAGATGGCTGAAGACAGCTGGTTCTTCTTAAGTTGCCTTAAGAAAAATAGGCGCTGGTGAGCCTTCTTGACCAGACTGGAGGTGTTGGTGGTCCAGGAGAGGTCCCTTGAGATGTGGGTCCCCAGGAACTTGAAGGATGAGATAGACTCGACGGCCATCCCATTGATGTTGATGGAATCATGTGAGCCTGTTCGTCCCTTCCTGAAGTTCACAATGAGCTCCTTGTTCTTGGTGGTGTTAAGGAGAAAATTATTGTTGGTGCAACGCGATATCCACCAGACCAGTTTCTTTACAATATGCGATATAAGTTATAGAACTGTTATATATAGAACAGCTATATGCGCAAGCTCAGCATCCCCTGGGAGGAGGGTCACCGCCAGCGAAGTGCTCAGAGTTTGCTCATTGATTTAACGATTGATTTAACGATAATATCAAAACAAAAAAACATGTTTTTAAACAGAGGATTCAATAAGCTAACTAAAAATGTTTGCCATTTAATTGTTTATACTGTAGGCGAGCTGTCAGTCACAGGCTACGTCCGTCTGTCAGTCAGAGAATCAAAGCTTCAGAGTCGGTCATTCCAGGTGCATAATAACAATAATACTATTATTAATAATAATAACATTATTATTATTACAGTGAAATAAGTCATTAAATATGACGGGACGAGGCGAGCTTGTGTCCGCGGACTCGGTGAAACAGAAACTGTGCCATCGTGGCTCCGCCCGCTCTGATCATACAGGTTTGGTTTTCAGCAGCGGTGTAGAAGGACCCTCCACTCTTTCTGTAACGAGCTACAATTCGTTTATTTATAATATATATTTAATTTAAATATATTATTATTATATTATATTATCAATATATTATTTATATTAACATATTATGTATGGGGCGCCACAGTGGCGTAGTGAGTAGCATGTTCGCCTCACACCAAGAAGGTCGCTGATTCGAGCCCCAGCTGGGTCAATTGGCATTTCTGTGTGGAGTTTGCATGTTCTCCGCGTAGTTGCGTGGGTTTCTCCGGGTGCTCCGGTTTCCCCCACAAGTCCAAAGACATGTGGTGAAGGTGAATTGGGTAGGCTAAATTGTCCGTAGTGTATGAGTGTGAGTGAGTGTGTATGGATGTTTACCAGAGATGGGTTGCAGCTGGAAGGGCGTCCGCTGCGTAAAACAATGCTGGATAAGTTGTCAGTTCATTCTGCTGTGGCGACCCCAGATTAATAAAGAACTAAGCTGACAAGAAAATGAATGAACGAATATATGTTCCAGTGGTTGGTTATAGACAGCCTTAATGGTTTTCTGTCTACTTTCTTATATGTAATAAAATAGTATACATATACAAGTGGAAGTAATTTTTTAATTGCATTCACCTTCCCCGACACAGGCATTCAGTGACCTCTAGATTCTGCAATGAAGCCACAAGAGCATATTCTAACAAGACTCGAACACCACAGTCTAATCCATCAACACACTTGTATTTGACACGCTGAAGGAAGAGCTTGAAATAGGCAATTATTGAACCATCTCCTTGATTTACGCCCATCCACACTTCACCTTCACATGCAACTTTTATGGATAAGTACACAACGACATGACATTACTGGGCCAAAAACCAGCACTTTGCAGGCCGTGAGGGTTGATTTTGGCATCCTCGCAGCTTTTGGCTCACAGATCAATTCGACTGCGAGACTGAAGAGTGAGAATTGAGCGTAAGGCAAATTGAAAAAAAAAAGTGTAAGAAGACGATGAGAAAGTGAGACAGAGGTCTGTTGCTCGAGGCACTTGATCCGGTCCGGCTGTCCTCTCACATTGCTTGACAGATAATCCATTAAATGTTCCAACCCGCTGACAAGGATAGATTTCAGAAAACGCCTGTGAATGCACACTCACACACAGTATAGTGCTATAATTGTTATTGCTGGTTTAAATACACATATTTTTGCTTATGATTCTCCCATTTACAGAATAGAGTGAATGCAGTACTTTTTTGTGTAGTTTTTATTTTAAGTGGAACTTACGGTGGCCGGGAAGTGCAAAACAACATTACAAAGTGTGAAACACTTTTATAAAGCTCGAGACAATAAGACACAATTACATAGGAAAAACGATTTTACCAAGGACAAAACAAATTAACAAGACGCAGAACACTTTTACCAGTCCCGAAACACATTTACAAAGACAGATCCTTTACGGAAAGGCAATGTACCAAACACCGGAAGTGACGCGACGAAGGACGTTGTTGTTGTCGTCGCTGGTGATGAGCACGGTAAATTCGTGTTGTGGAGTAAATAAAGTTTATGGTGACCGAACATGGACTGTGGCCGAGGGATGTTTTGTGGCAAGCACATGAGCAGCTTGACGCGGTTTTGCTTTACGTGTGGTCGGTGTTTGGAGTTTCTAAAAGACGCGGACCAGACGTAAACACCAGACATACTACATCAATGTGTTCAATATTTTAACAAGGGCCTCTCGTACGCTGCATTCGTGAACATGATGTCAAGTCTACACGCTGTAAACATCTGCTTGAGGACTCTTAAAAGTAAACTGAATGAAGCTGGTGTTACGGTTTAACTGGTGACCGTCTAAACTGGTGTCCCTTTCCAGATGAAAGCTATTCACGTTTGCAGATTTATCACTTTTTTACAGTAACAAAACATGCCCATAACAAATAAAGATACTTATTTCTTGGTGTCAATGTCACTGTAAACGTTATTGATTTTAACATTTTTACTTTCATCTGAAGTCATGAATAGCTCAGTTAGATAGGTTGATTGATACGTGATCTGAAGCTTTTGACTACACGAGTTCGAATCCTGTTGATGACATGTAAATTGTAAATATTTTTAGGTTAATTTTGGTTATATACTGTTCTGCTACACAAATGTTAAAATCAATAATGTTTACAGTGACATTGACACCAAGAAATAAGTATCTTTATTTGTTATGGGCATGTTTTGTTGCTGTGAAAAAGTGACGAATCTACCAATCTGCAAAAGTGAATAGCTTTTATCTGGAAAGGGACATCAGTTAAGACGTTCACCAGTTAAACACCGGCTTCATTCAGTGTTCTTTTAAGAGTCCTTAAGCAGATGTTTACACAGTGTAGACTTGACATCATGTCCATGATTACAGCGTACCAGTGGCCCTCGTTAACACATTAAACACATTGATGCAGTCTGGTGTTTACGTCTGGTCCCCGTCTTTTAGAAACTCCAAACACCGACCACACATAAAGCAAAACCGCGACAAGCTGCTCATGTGTTTGCCACAAAACATTCCTCGGCCGCAGTCCATGTTCGGTAACCATAAACTTTATTTACGCCATTTACTCAACAACACGAATTTACCATGCTCACCACCAGCGCCGACGACAACAACGACACCCTCCGCTGCGTCACTTCCGGTGTTTGGTACATTCCCTTTCCGTAAAGAATCTGTCTTTTTAAATTTGTTTCGGGACTGGTAAAAGTATTTTGCGTTTTGTTAATTTGTTTTCTAAAATGTAAACTTGTTTTGTCCTTTGTAAATCGTTTTTACTCTGTAATTGTGTTTTATGATATTGTAGGTAAAAATGTTTTCCAAAATGTAAATTTGTCTCGAGCTTTGTAAAAGTGTTTTACACTTTGTAATGTTGTTTTGCCCTTCCCGGCCACCGTAGGAACTACTATAAATTGATAACTTGAATGGCTGTTGTTAGAATGTGCTGAATTTGATTTGTCATGTTATTTACATTCAAAGCTTTTATTGATGTTTTAGAAAAGCTTTAAATGTAGTCATATCGCAAATGTGCATTCCTCAGTTTGTCCGCATGCATATGAGCAAATGTTTTTGCCATTAGAAAGTTATGTTTTTAGTTAGCAGAAAGTTGGAGTTTTGACTGCTCAATTTGACATTGAAATACTCAGAACTCATTGAAATATAATGTATACATATTTAGGAAAAAGTCAGGGTACTGTAGTTATATGGTTTATGTTAACAAAGTTTTATTCAACATGACTGCATTAGTCGTTCTAATGTTATAGTATCTAGTGTTAAAGAAACACAACACTTTAGTCAGAAAATGCAAATGCTTTCAGAAAAAAAAAATCAGCAATACATTTTCACAAGAAAGCAAACATTTTGGGAATGACACAAAGCTTCTTGGTGGAACAGTTCTTTGGCAAGAGAACACACGTGATGTGTGTGTGTGTGTGAATACTTCCAAAGGGAACGCAATGATTCTCAAGCAACTGAATAATTTTGTTAGACAGCACATGTACAATGCAATAGCAGTTGTTTAAAAGGTCACGAAACACCAAAACACATTTTTTGAGCTGTTGACAGTCATATATGTGTCCCACGCTGCTATAAACACCATTAGGACACATGTATTTCACTAAAAAGTGAAAATTGCTTGTTTTTGCGTTATTTCGAGCAAATTCGTTTTTCTGGTTTGAAACGAATTTTTGAGGCTGCGTCACGCCGATGAGATCCATGCGTGTAGTCCAACGTGGAGAGTGGACGTCTGTACCGGCCAGTGCATCGTGACGTCTCTGAGTGTCCAGCATTAAGTCATGAGATAAACTTGGTTCAAACCAATCAGTGTGCTCTATTTCATTAATATGAATGATAGCTTCGAAGAATGTAGCTGTTACAGTGTTTAGACTGCAGAGAGACAGAGTTTTGCTTTCATTTCCCCGCTGTGAAAGCGCAGCTGGACAGCGCATGCGACAGAAATGCGTTTGTAAGAAACATTTTTACCCAAGAGCTTTTTGCGTCTGGAAATGGTGAAATCCGGATTTGCCGCTTGTCTTCTTTTAAAAAAATACACGGCTCCAGTTGGTGTTCATTGTCCTGTCACCTGATCGGTAAGTAGGTGATCAGTGGTGTTTGTTTGTTTATTCAGATGGCAAAGTTAGTTGGTTTCGTCAGCAATACTCTTTCAGTGTTTAAAGACAGACCTTAGTCAGATGATTAGAACTGTTACTGAGTTTACAGCACGTTAATATCACTACAGTATTATAGACTGAAAGATCTGTGTAAAGTGTAAACATCTTAATCAAACCATTACTGTTGTGTAGAATTTTCGCTGCATGTTGTGACAGAATAGTCTATACACTCAGGGCTTTCTGACGCTACCTACCGAGTGCATCTAGTTACCGAGAAATGCGGAGGATTTTTTTTTTCCTGAAATGCACTGGCCAGTGCAACAACATGGACACAGAAATGGGAGCGTTGTTTGCACTATTATCCATTTTAGGCGCCATTGTACAGTTAAACTCTGCTTTTTTTACTACAACAGCTGCATATACTCTTCGAGCACTTGCTAATCGCTCGCGTTTCAAGTGATGTAAGCCTTTTTAGAATGCTGAGCAAGACATGTGCTTCCTGTTTATACTTAAATGGTCAGATGATATACGTTTTCGCTGGAGTAGAGTGGACGAAGATGTGTTCAGAAACGCTGGGTGAAAAGCTAGTGTGGGTGCGGTTCGTTTTCATGCTAAAACACCGTTTTGAAACTAAAACGGTTCTTGAGAGAACACTACCTTTATTTTTTTCAATAATCTTTTTGTTAGTTTCTTGAGTGAACAATAGTTTTGCAAGTGAATGTTAAATTTCTTGCCAGATTGCATTACTTTATGAGGAAACTGACAGTTGAGGGATTTTCACTTTTATGAAAAAACACAACAAACAAATGTTTAAGGCACAGGTAGAAAAGAATCATTCAAATCTTGTTTAATTTGAAACATTTTGACTCATTTTTAATATACATTAGCTTTGAAAATACATTCAAGATTATAAAAAGCTAATTACATGTATTATGGGCCTGGTTTTTTAAAGATCTTCATGACAGGCACAGTATAAAAACTATACCACTTTATGGAAGAGAAAACAAAAACAAATTATGATGCATACAGATATCACATATTTTATTTTTATTTTTTTTTATATATAGATGTAATCTAGAAATGTTATAAATATTCCATTTACTAGTCAATAACCAATTAAGGCATGTAGAGTCTCTACCGATAAAAAGATTTCCTACCACACCCTTATAAACAAGATAAACCTTAAAGTCAAAGTGGGACGGTGATATCATATGAGGATCAGGGAATCAATACCCGATTTAAGATGTATTTCACAGTTCAATCATACAAAAATGAGGCAATTCCACCACACAGCATTTTAATGTTTCATGGTTTCCACTTAAGGCAAAGAAAGAACTAAAACGGAATTAGAACTCACATGGAATGCAGTTAAGCTAGCATTAATAATACTTTCAAAGCTTAATTAAAAATAAAAATCCGTACTTATGATCATTATATGAAACGTTGCATAAAAAGGCATAAAGTAAGGCAATGGATGTTGTGAAAACGTTTGAGCTACAGTAATGGCTGTATTTGGATGACAAAAATATTTCAACCCAGCAATCATCAGATGTCCCTGAAAAACATTGTGTCCGTTGAAAAACAAAACCCTGGTTAGATGAGTAGCTGTTGCTCAGCCGTGTGTGAATGAAGTGTGTACGGCTCTGTTTCTGGCCGCAGCTCTGTTGGTGTTTCTGTTTATCGGGGTGTCTGTTTTGTGAATGTGCGTTATGAATATATGCATTTATTTCTTGGCAATGGCGGCGACAGCTTTGCGGGCGGCATCGTCGAGGTCAGTGGCGGAGGTGATAGGCAGACCGCTCTCAGACAGGATGCGCTTTGCCTCGTGGACGTTTGTTCCTGGACAGGGAAGCAAAACAACAACAAAGAGAAAACATTAATTGTGGATTTTTATATCTGTGCATTTTGTTCTGATATATAAGCAGATTATTACTCTTAACCTCTTAAACTCCGCGGTCCTGTGACATCATCAACTTCCCTTTAATTTTTAAAGGTCCAGGCTTGCCCAAGACCCCTATATGTGGTTCCGTTTGAAAGCGTAGAAGCTATATTTTATGCACATATGTATCACTTAGGTTTTTATTTTACTGTACAATAGTTATTAACATTTAATTACACAACAAAATACTGGATACCCGAGCTGTCATTTTCATATTTTTATATGCTTCATATTTGACACACATGTACAAGTCATAGCTCAAATAAAAGCTATTGGCCTGTCCATGTACAATTCTAGCGTTCCTTTACTGAATTATATTCACAGATCAAACAGTTATCGAATTAATCACCTCGTTTTTTATGGCGCAGAAAAAGAAGACAGCCTCAAAATAAGCTTTTTTTCTAGGAGCTGAGGAAGTTTTGGAGAAGCTGACCTTGACTTCTTTGATATAATGTTATGATACAAATGGGAAGGAAAAATGAGAAAGTAATGGAACCTCATGTTCTTATCATGTAAGAACTATGCAGAAGCAAATATGTCATATTTGATATGAATGATCAAACAGTTATTTTGCCAATATTCAGTTGAATTACAATAACCTTTGCATACTCTATGGTAGAGACAAAATTCTTTTTCCTAGTGTTTGCTGCTATCTGCTGGTTTCAAGCAGAACTGTCTGGAGTTGTCTTATTCTTATGGGATTATCTACACATTTTCAAAAAAGCATTTTAGAACAAAAAATAAAAAAGCCCCCAATGTTGAAGTGGTTCATCATAAAACAGAAAACATAACAAATATTTTGTATTACTTTCAGCAGTTTCTTTTGTAAATTTAAATGGTTTTATGTCCAATAACACTGGATTTTGTCATTTATACCACTTCATTTGGATATGGAAGACTTTCCAAGTTTGGTAGGCAGAAATTACATAAAAAAGGTATAGCACCTCTTATCAGTTGGGATACAATAACTTTTGCATAGATTATGATAGAGGCATTTTTCGTTTTTCTTATGATTACTGACATGCGCGGGAACCACCAAAATTAATTACAGAAACCTAGACCACACAGAACCTAAAAGGTACTCTTTTAAATTTGAGTTTATAAAGAAAAAATTCAGAAAGCGCCTCTTTTTTTAAAGTGTTTATGATAACACGGACAACATATACAATTATTTTAATCACTTTCAACAGTGTTTTATGAAAATTTAAAGGGTTTTCTTTAAAACGATACCACATTTTTGCATTTACTCCTCTGCATGTGGATTTAGGAAGCTTTTAAAATTGGGTAGACAAAATCCAGGCGGAAATCCCAAAATAGCACCAGAGTGTAAGGACATATCATGTACAGTTGAAGTCAGAATTATTTGCCCTGTTTATTTGCTGTTAATTTTAACACATTTCTAAACATACTAGCTTTAATAACTGATTTTTATTAACCGATTTCTTTTATCTTTGCCATGATGACTGTACATATTATTTCACAGATATTTTTCAGTATACTAGTATTCAGCATAAAGTGCCATTTAAAGGATTAACTAGGTTAATTAGCCATGTGAGGGTAATTAGGCAAGCCATTGTATAATGAGGGTTTGTTCTGTAGACATTCGAAAACCAATACTGCTTAAGGGGGCTAATAATACTGACCTTAATATGGTTTTTAAAATAAATGTAAAACTGCTTTTATTCTAGTCAACATAAATAAAATCCTTCTACAGAAGAAAATATATTAGAGGAAATACTGTGAAAAACATCTATGCTCTGTTAAACATCATTTGGGAAATATTTAATTCACAGGAGGGCGAATAATTTTGACTTCAACTGTATATTGTATCTGTTTTTTTATTGATATTGTTACATGTATTAATAGTTAAAGCTTGGTTTACACAAGTGTGTCCACCATTTCTTTCTCAATTTTGACATAGTTGTAAGTATGCATTTTAACAATTATTTAAACCTTCTAATTATTATTAACTGAAACAGTTTACCTAACACAGAACTTAATTTTATCTTCCTTTCAATTTCTTTTGTTTTAATTTCAAACTTACTTTAAATCTATCAATCAATAAATCAGTATGTTTTGTATATGTTAGGTTAGGTTATTTAAAATTATTATGTTTGTCAAGGCAGCATTTATTAAATGTATTTATTAAATATTATATATTTATTTATTACTTAATGTATGTAGCTTCAAATTAAATTATTACTCCAGTCGTTATTATTGCTTTTATTAGTATTTCCATTAATAATTATAATAATAATACTGGAGTACAAAAGTTAAAAATTCATAATTAAAATCACTGGAATAAATTATGAAATACACACACACACACACACAAAATAATGCAAAAATATAAAAACGTAATAATATTTCTAAAATGTTATCGTAAAGCAATTCAAATATAGATTGTATCTTCAGGTTTAGACTCAAGACTAATGTAAATCCAAAGAAATATAGAACAAACTAAAAGAAAATAAAAATATAGTACATTATACGTTTTGTTGTGTTTTGTTGTGATCCTGGATCATAAAACCTTTAGTCTTTATGTTGGATGGGTATATTTTGGATATTATGTCTGGGTCAAAAAACTAGACTTCTTTTGTGGCAAAAATCATTAGAATAAGTAAGAGAAATTTAAGTAAAAAATAATAATTTAATTAAAATAAATAAATAAAACATTTATGACTGGTTTTGTGCTCCAGGGTCATTATATTATATTATATTATATTATATTATATTATATTATATTATATTATATTATATTATTCATTCATTCTCTTTTCGGCTTAGTCCCTTTATTAATCCGGGGTCGCCACAGCGGAATGAACCGCCAACTTATCCAGCATTTGTTTTACGCAGCGGATGCCCTTCCAGCTGCAACCCATCTCTGGGAAACATCCATACACACTCACTCACAAACACACACTATGGACAATTTAGCTCACCTAATTCACTTGTACCACATGTCTTTGGACTGTGGGGGAAACCGGAGCACCTGGAGGAAACCCACACAACCACGGGGAGAACATGGAAACTCCACACAGAAATGCCAACTGACCCAGCCGAGGCTCGAACCAGCGACCTTCTTGCTGTGAGGCGATCGTGCTACCCACTAGGCCTCCGTGGCGCCTATATTATATTGTATTGTATTGTATTGTATTGTATTGTATTGTATTGTATTGTATTATATTATATTATATTATATTATATTGGGCGCCACGGTGGCCGAGTGGTTAGCACGTTTGCCTCACAGCAAGAAGGTCGCTGGTTCGATCCCCGGCAGGGCCAGTTGGCATTTCTGTGTGGAGTTTGCATGTTCTCCCCGTGGTTGCGTGGGTTTCCTCCGGGTGCTCCGGTTTCCCCCACAGTCCAAAGACATGCGGTACAGGTGAATTGGGTAAGCTAAATTGTCCGTAGTGTATGAGTGTGAATGTGTGGATGTGTTTCCCAGAGATGGGTTGTGGCTGGAAGGGCATCCGCTGCGTAAAACAAATGCTGGATAAGTTGGCGGTTCATTCCGCTGTGGCGACCCCGGATTAATAAAGGGACTAAGCCGAAAAGAAAATGAATGAATGAATGAATTATATTATATTATAAAATATAAATTAAATCAATGTCGAAAATCATTCAAATCAATGTCACATTTAGGCCCACTTTAAAAAAATATATTCAAAAATCAGATTTATAGATAATTTTTTTTGTAGTATAATACAATTACTGTACTGCACAATTTTATAAACTAGAATTGTACATTTCCTAAAGAAAATGTGAGTGGGGTTTGCGTGGCAAATCGATGGGGTACAATGCATTTTTATTGGTGGCTAGGTGGTTGCTAGGGTGCTCTGAGTGGTTGCTAAGGCATTGCTAGGTGGTTGCTAGGGTGTTGCTAGGCGGTTGCTAGGGTGTTCTAAGTGGTTGCTAGGTTGTTGCTAAGGTGTTGCTAGGCGGTTGCTAGGGTGTTCTAAATGGTTGCTAGGGCATTGCTAGGCGGTTGCTAGGGTGTCCTGAGAAGTTGCTAGGCAGTTGCTAAGGTGTTACTAGGTGGTTGCGAGGGTGTTCTGAATGGTTGCTAGGTGGTTGCTAGGGTGTCCTGAGTGGTTGCTAGGTGGTTGCTAAGGCGTTTCTGTGTGGAGTTTGCATGTTCTATCTGTGTTGGCGTGGATTTCCTCCAGGTGCTACGGTTTCCCCCATAAATCCAAAGACATGCGGTACAGTTGAATTGGGTAAGCTAAATTGTCCGAGGTGTATGTGTGTGAATGAGTGTGTGTGTGGGTGTTTCCCAGTGATGGGTTGCAGCTGGAAGGGCATCCGCTGTGTAAAACATATGCTGGATAAGTTGGCGGTTCATTCCGCTGTGGCGACCCCAGATTAATAAAGGGACTAAGCCGAAAAGAAAATGAATGAATGAATATTAATAATTTTTATAGAGTCATAATAGAACTGTAAAAATGTAAATAATATATACACGAAACGAACAGTATCAGCACCATCCTGAATTTCAGTCTCAGCCAGTGAATTCATCCATAACTGACAGCTGACTGTTCTTAATTAAACATGGTCAGATTTGTTGAGCATCAGGCAGTGTGTTTGTGGAGTTTGAGGATTGTGTCTGCTGTAGAAAATGCTCTGTCTTTCGTTCCAGTGGCTGAAAGGACAGGAACTCTTCCATTGGCTGAGTGACATTGGGTTTTTGGGTTTTGTTTGTAACAGCTGCTTGAGTCCCGTCTGAACACACACTGGATGATTTTGCTCACGCCACCCTTGCAGTCTCTACAGAGAGTCTGAATGTCAGTGAACTGTGGCCCCCTGACACGGGGCCCAGGGCCAACACACCAAAACGCATCAGAAAATACTCCACAGGGGTCAAAAGGAGGATGGAGAGATGAAGGCAATGGAGAGAAGAGACAGAGCAGCTGCTGAGGACAGAGGTGCTCATTTCACAGGTCAATGTGCAGCTTCAGGGACAAAACCTCACAATCACTCCAGATCTGACTCACAACACAACTGTAGAAAAGATACAACTCTCCTTTAACTTTTAGTTTATTTTTTATTTATTTTTTTAAAAACATTTTAGTCTTGAAGCACAATAAAAGGATTTGATCGGTGGTAATCATCATCTGATGATGATGATAAAAAAAATAAAAATAAAATAAAAAAAATAAAATAATAATAATAATAATAATAATCACTTGATTTTTAAAGCAGTATGATCAGTTTAATAATCAGATGATAGTAATAATAATAGATTTAATATTCACTTAATTAATAAAGTGGTTTGATTAATAATAATCATCAGATAATGATAAACAACAGCAACAACAAAAATGATAATGCATTTAATAATCACTTGATTTTTGAAGAAGCAGTTTGATCAATAATGATCATCAGATAATATTAATAATAATAATAATAATAATAATAATAATAATAATAATAATAATTACTTGATTTTTAAAGCAGTATAACCAGTTTAATAATCAGATGATAATAATAATAGATTTAATATTCACTTAATTAATAAAGTGGTTTGATCAATAATAATCATCAGATAATGATAAACAACAACAAAAATAATAATAGATTTAATAATCACTTGATTTTTAAAGAAGCAGTTTGATCAATAGTGATCATCAGATGATAATAATAATAATAATAATAATAATAATAATAATAATAATAATATATTTCATGTTAACTTAATTATTAAAGTGGTTTGATCAATAATGATCATCAGATGATAATAATAATA
>CAIGQQ010031566.1:148845-177432 GCA_903798035.1 Danio albolineatus
TGATAATAATAATAATAATAATAATAATAATAATAATAATAATAATAATAATAGATTTAATATTCACTTAATTATTTAAGTGGTTTGATCAATAATAATCATCAGATAATGATAAACAACAACAACAATCACTTGAAAATTGTCAAAACATTCAATTGTCTTTCTACTACTTTTTAATATCAACTTTTAATAATAATATAAAGTATTTTTTTAAACATGAATTTAATTTTACTTAATTATTCAAACAATCAAACAATCAAACATATCTTATTACAGCATTTTGAACTCAATGACATTTATTTAATATTCTCTTTAATTATTCACATATCTGTTTAAAATGAAATTTTCATTTAAATACGATACACTTTTTTTGCTTGGTTAATTTAATAAGTCTTATTTTAAATGTAACTCTTTTAATAATTTTTTACTTTAATTATAAATACTATATAATTGTATGCAACATTATATAATTATTCATATAAGCATTCTGTGATATTTGAGAAAGGTTTGTTTTAGATGATTTCTAGATATTGTTTTTATAATTGACAATATTATAGTTTGTTATAAATATTCATAAACCTTGTTTATATGTAGTTGCCACTGGCTTGCTTGGTTGGGACTTGTGGAGCTGCGCATCGATGGATGGATTGATGGATTTCTCTTCAGTGTTTGGACTTTCAGCATTTAAACCACTCTGAACTAAACTAAAACTGAACACTGGGCTGACAGTTTCAACGTACTAAAACTATGTTTAGCTGCTTCGACATTCTCTTACATTGTAAAAGCGTTATAGAAATAAACATGAATTGAATAGTCAAAAACTT
The DNA here is from genome assembly GCA_903798035.1 of Danio albolineatus. Lineage (NCBI taxonomy): Eukaryota > Metazoa > Chordata > Actinopteri > Cypriniformes > Danionidae > Danio > Danio albolineatus. The sequence continues at coordinate 149,670 of CAIGQQ010031566.1, forward strand.
TATTATCTATGTATTTACCTTTTGTTTTTTAATTTAAAATAATTCCTGTAGTTTTAATAATATCATTACATTTTATTAATTGTATATTATATTATATTTTATTTTTAAGAATAATTTAAGTACTTTTAATCAAATTGACTATACAACTACTACACTTTTTTGTGTGACAAATTATATATAAATTATGTATAAATAATTCACTTTTGATATTATTTATAACTGTGCATATAAGTAGCTATTATTCAGTCATGTAACAAGCCACCCTCTAAACGCTTATGTTTTTATGACCCACCTGTCTGTTTTTATGACCACTACCAAATTAAATCCACAACTTTTCTCAAACTAAAATAATTCATGCTCATTCATACAGCTGAGTTTACAATACAGCTACATGTATTCCTCATATAAAGTGTGTGTGTGTGTGTGTGTGTTGTCCTGCCGTGTAATTATGATAATCCTCGCTCTCTCCGGAGAGAAGATGCTCTAATCAATAGCAGTTTCATGAGGAATTCAATTACCAGCACCACTTAACTACTGATATTTCAGCGCTTTTGTCCGCTTGCACAATAACTCATTTCTAACACGTCTCCCATATTTGGCAGCACAAAACAATCAATTGTATAATTTCATTAGCGGAGAGTATAGGATATCCAGAGGCCAGCAAGAGCAACCTTCAACAAAACACTGGAAAGAGTACTCACATTTATGTTTATTTGGGACTAGGGGGGTCTCGGAGGGCTTCGTGAGAGTCACAACTCTCTGTGTGTGCCTTGTGTGCGGTATTGTTCGTGATAATTCATAAATATTACTGTGTATTGATGTAAGTGACAGTTTCAGTCGCCGCCACTGGGTGCTGCTAGAGACCAGCTTTACACCAAACCAGCCGGCGTGAATAACTATGGATTGAATTATGTCTCCTGAACAAAGCTGACTCGATTAGAATAGCAAATGTTTAAACATAAATGTTCATTACGAGACTGACAGAATATGATGATGCAGAGATAATGATAATGAGATTTGAATGGGCCTTTCTACTAATAAAAAAATAAAAACTACTTAAATAAGAGTTATCATGCATACATCATCTTCCTGACACTATCACAATGAAGGTTTATTTAATTGTTTGGGAGGCTTTTTTGAATGAAAGTAATAGTTCTTTTATCAGGATGGCTGTTTTATATTTCAACACCGATAAGAGTAAGTTTTTTTATTATTATTTCTGAAGGATCATATACAATATGACACTAATCATGACTAACGATGATGAAAATGGACAGGAATACATTTAAAAATATGGTATCACTTTAGTTTAAGAAGTAACGCTCTAACTAGAGGCTTATTACCGTTCTATTCTTAAAATATTGGCTGTTTACTTAAAGCAAATATTCTGCAGGATATTATTCTACATTCCTAATCCAACCTAATATATTAACCTAACTACTACCTTGATAATTAGCAAATCAGAAGTTTAATTTAAAAGTCAAAGTTAATAGTTTATTAATAGTTAATATATTAATAGTTTATATATATATCATAAACATTATCAATCTCAATTTTTATTATTAGTGCAAATATATTCAAAACTGCAAGATATCCTGGTTAAAAAAAAAAAAATGTGAAGTTCTGGACTCCATTATATCTGCTCTTCAACGATTATGATTGTTTTTTTTTTGTTTTTTTTTTGTAACCATGCAAACAAATAACTTTTATACAGTAAGTAACCAAAATAGTGTTCATGAACATGTAATATCCAAACTGCTCTAGTACTCTCAGTGCCATTTAACACATTTTAGCACTGTAAAATGCCAAAGTATTCACAGATTTGTATGCTAAATCAGCACAGGAAACATGCAAAATATATTAGCAGAGTAGGCTGCTAAAATACATTAAAGAGACATGAATATGTATAGTATTATTATTATTATTATGAAACATTTTTCTAAAGGCTTAATTATTCTTTTCATTCAGAAAATCATATATATTTTTTTTAATTGTATGGTATTTTGGCACGATTGCACTTTTGAATATTTTTTTATTTTAAACATGTCCAATTTAAATTTTAATATATATGTTGATGAACGTATATGACATCCATAGCTAATGTCTTTAAAGAGCCCCTATTATGGGTTTTTGAAAATGAGCTTGCATGCAGTGTGTAACACAGCTCTAAGTGAAGTGAAATGTCCAGCTAAGGCTTAAATCTGAAAGTGCACAGTGTTTAAAACTATTGATTCATCCATAAAAGAGTCGACTCATAGTGCCTCAAACAAATCGCCGCGCTTACGAGACTTTAGCCGTTTTGGCTAAACACGAAACATAAGCCCATTTGTGCACACACAGCCCCGGGAGATTCGAAACTCCCAACCCCGCCCACAAACAACAGCCTTGTGCTGTGTTCCCTCTGTGGAGTGCTTCTGAAATCTACACGCTTACAACGGAGGATTCGGAGCACCGGGACATTTCCCGGTGGCCTGACAGTGAATCTGGCCTGCTATCCAACAAGTGAGTACGTGCAATTTAAACGGTTGCCTCATTGTGTTCTCTAGCTTGTAAATGATGCATTTAATTGTGTTTTGTAACTTGTAACAGCTTGTAGTGTATCTGGTTAACTTGTATTCTCATATCGCGTCTAAAAGCATGTTGTAAACGCGACGTGTGCCGCTTTGTTTACAGATTAAAATGTGTTTGTGAGCTTGCGTTTCACTGCTGTTTGTCGTTGCTATGGCTACATCAGCTCTCCTACACACGTGCGGTGGTCCTGTTTCATAATGGTTCAGCTTTTGCTGCTGTGTTCACTAATACTGAATGTGTGTCTCTGTTTTTACTTCTGGTTAAGAATAGAATCCTGTGCTGGGAGACCGGGGAGTTAGTTTTGGGGGTGAGGTGTCTGAAATACGGGCGACTCCCGATAAAAACGAGTGTTGGCAGATATGCTGACGCACATACTATGACTACTTCAACATTGATATGCCGTGGTGGGCATTCTCTCACGCTGAATGATTTCGACCAATCACAACAGACTGGGTCATGGGTCCATTCAGCGCAGTTTAGCATCGCACTAAGGAGGAGTTTTGGAACAAATGAATCGCTGAACGATTCATATAGGAGTCGCTGGGCTTATGAGGTAAAAATAAATGCATATTATAAGACAGTGATAGTGTTTTTTGACCATGTATGCATATTAGCCTGCTGTTGGAGACCCCCCAAACCAAAATATGACCCTTTTTAATGTATAATAGGGGCTCTTTAAATAAAAGAAAATTGGATGGATGATTCACTGTAGCGCTGATTCATCAACAAGATGCTCATTCACTGTAGCACTGATTCATAAACAGGATGGTCCTTGACAGTCTATGGCGCATGTATAAAGGATCTGGTTGTGTGTAAATGTACATGAACTGTACACTCATTTGTAACTGAAGTCTTTCTTGCAAAGGTGGACTTACGGAGAAGACTGGTCTGAGAAATGGGTCTGAATCAATAGGCAGCTAATACAACTAAACTCTTAGCTGGGAACCATCTTATAGCGATCTGTCAGACATGATCAGCCCCAGACAGAGAGACAGAATAGAGGATCGATCTGTAAGCAGCACGCTAACTCTTACAGCCATTACTGAGGGCTTTCAGGCCACTGTGCTTAATTCACTTTTCCAGAGAGCCACTGCTGCTTCAAGGCATTTTCATTTGGATGGAAAATGCTTTGTGAAAACTGTGTGTCAGTAATTACTTCTGCACTACGATTATAGAAAGGCTTTTAGACGTTTAATTTAAAGTGGTGGCTCACCCTTTTAACTTTAATAACATTTCATAAAATAAAAATAAAACAAATAATAACAACAAAGTAAAAGTTTAATTAAAATATTACATAAATTAGATAATTATTTTATGAATTAATAAATATATATACAAAAAATTAGCAAATATATGAAACAAAAGAGTGTAGCTTTTACTTTGAATTCATTTTTAAAGAAAAATGGTTTCAGTCTACAATGGAGATGTTTAATTTCAGTGGTGGCTTACCCTTTAGCCTTAATAACAATTTATAAAATAAAAAAATAAAATAAAAATAATAACAAAATAATAATTTAATTGAAATATTACATAATTTGATTAAATATTTAATGAAGTAATAAATACATATACAAAAATCTACAAATAAAAGAAGCAACACAACAGCGTGGCTTTTACTTTAAGATGGTTTCTACAAGAAAATTGTTTCAGATTAAATCTCATTTTATCTGGTGATCAGTACTTTTGCTGGTTTCCATTCCATTTCTCCACTAACTTATCGCATACTATATGAGCAAGTACTACATCTGAAACTTATATCTCGACCATTAAAACAGTGAATGTGGGAACATTTACAGCCTAAAGCAGCTTTCACACCGGAAGCAGAATGCATTGTGGTGGGCCACTTTAAGCTCAGTCCTTTATGCTTTGCACTACAATGGCTAAAGTGCAGTGGGTGGAGTTTTCAGGAGTTGTTCTATTCGTCTAGTCAGTTGATACCTATTTTGAATGTGAATCTGTCGATGAGACTACCATAAAATGTCTTAATAAAAAAAATGAATCGAGCTGTAAAATTCACAGACAAAATTATCAGCTGTTCGTCTATTTTGCTTTCCTTGTTTGTTTGGATACCCTTTCCACTGATAAATGTCACAGAGCCCATCTGAAAAAAAAAACATTATAATAATCATAATTAACTTTGGCCTGCTTTTGGCACTTGTGAATTGCTTGGTGCAACAACAAACCGCCCTACAATGCAACCACTGCACAAGCCATTGAAATGAATGGTTTTCATAGCACAGTGCTTTCTGTATCCAGTGTGAAAGCTTGAAATTGTTTATCTATTTAGTGTTCATGCATTTATTTGTACATCAACGGTTACAAAGTGCAAGGATTTGATAACATTATCATCTTCATGTAAATTTGTGATAGTTTTGTGCACTGTAAAACCCAATAACATTTTGAGCAAACCGATTGCGGCAAACCACTGAAGTTTTTAAACAAAATGGTCTGAGTACTGTAAACTTATATATAGTTGTATACACATATATTATTAGTGTTGCTATCGGCTAACATTTAGATTATTTGTAACTTAAACAATTTAAGTTCATTGACAGAATATATACAAACAGAATAAATTCAAACAATAATATAGCTACTCAAAAGGTTTGGTATAGCTTCTAGCAGTTAACATGAAAAATACAATTAAATATAATTAATTCATAACTCATTTAGTTTGAGTTCTGCTTAATATAATCAGTTGATGCGTTACTATAACTCTTTTTCATTAAATCAAAGTAACTTAAAAAAAAATAACTTATTTAATTTAGTGACTTTCACTGGTTTTACAGTGTGGTAATGTTTTTGTAATGGCCCACTTAGTAGTATGGTTTAGTACAGTACAGTATGGTACATCTTAATGTCTGTTTCCACTGTCAAAGGTACCAAAATAGCGAACTGTACCATAACACTTTTTTGCCATCCTATCATTAGGGCAACAACAGTTTGCAAGCAAAAGGGTGGAGCTAGACTTGTTGTTGAATGCTACTGGTTTACAGAGAATCACCACCAGTGTGTGCTACAAGCTAGAGTAATGACAACACAGGAAGTGCCTATTTTAAATACACAGGCAGTAATCATTAAATGATGCCGTACAGCAATCAACCATAGGTTAACTGAGCTCAAACAAAGTTTGTCGTCTTCGTGTAACAAACAGCCACATGCTGAGGAGCAAGAAGAAAAATGCACAAATGGTGCTGCATTCTCTCTATTTGCACATACTTGCTGTGCATCTATATTTGAAATAATGAGCTCACAAAAGATGTGATAGATGCATACAGCTTTATTCTTAAAGCCAGATTGAAGTCGATTTTTCATCATTCTGGCCTACATCACCTGGAAATGCAAGCCTGATCAGGGTGACCAGCCTTAGAGTTCAGTCGTTTGAAAATGTCTGATTTTAAAAAGGAGGCTTGGCACCCAACGCCACCCCTAAACCAAAGGCTTGAGCAAATCGTCCTAAATTGTATGAATGAGATCGTACAAATTCATTTGAATTAGCCACTTTAAAAGTTGAAGACACACTTGGGAAGAACAAAACCAAACACTTAAGTAATAGACCAAAGAGGCTAATTGAGTGATGAAAAAATAAATAAATAAAATAATAAAAAAAAATTATAAATAAAATAAATAAACAAACTAACAAACTAATAAATAAATAAATGTGTTACAAAAATGAATAGATATTGCCTGCAACAATACAATGAACACTGGTAAATGTGACTACACATTAACAGAGAAAGTCTGGAACGACATGAGGGTGAGTAAATGATGATGGAGCGTTCATTTTTGAGTAAAGTATCCCTCTAATCGCTGTCATCAGGTTTGGCCCTCATGTGCATTCCCCTTGAAAGTGCAAATATTACCAGAGAATTAAATATAATGTGTATTTAATTGTGCTAAATATCTTCATGCTTCTCTTGTCCTACATTTAATTGGTCCTCAGAAGGACAGGGTACGGCATGGACAAACGAGGGGCAGAAAACTAATGGAGTGGAGTATATGTCTCTCTCCGGGGCAAAACGACTCAGCTGTTTTCTGCCAATTATCCTAATGGCCAGATGGGAGCAGGCCGAGGCCCAGTGTCACACGAGCGCGTAGCATTAGCATACACAGGTGAGAGGTCCCGCAATCAACGCCTGCTCCTCTGCTCCTCTCACTGCCACCAACAACTGCTGTGGCGTGACGCGCTTGCAAACCAACACCAAACACATAACACTTGACAGGGTCAGGTTTGGTAAGAGAGATCATTAGACAAAAAAGTTAAGAGGTAAATTTGTTTCAAAAATGTATAATTTTTTTTAAAGGGGGTAGTTATGATTTGTTACACGATGTTATATGAGTTTCAGGTCTACCTGGAATTAGGCATGGGCCGGTATAAGATTCTGACGGTATGATAAACTTGGATAAAAATATCACGGTTTCACGGTATTGGGTTTACTGCTCTAAAATGTATTCTTTTTAAATGGCTGGCTAAAAAACAAAACTTTTTTCCCCTTTGAACACAATATGTTTCATTTTGAGAAACATTTAAAATATTTTGGGGCAGTAAACATGTCTGGCTAAATAATTCAAGTGAATCATTGACTTCTGCGGTCTTCGTTTGTTTTAAAAACACAGATTTCTTTACAATTTACACCTAAAAAACTGAAAAAATAAATAAAAAATCGTACCCATACCTTAGGAACGGTATAGCAGAAAATTTTGGCGGTATGAAAACCTTGACTTTTCCAAACCGCGGTATACCTTGAAAACGGTTATCGTCCCATGCCTACCTGGAATACGTCTATAAAGGTTCCGCTCAAGATACTACACAGATCATTTAATATAAATGCTGTAATTGTCCCTTGTTGGGTGGAAGCATAAAAACAATTTCTTATGTGTCTTTTTAAACGCAAATAAGCTGAAAAGAGGGCAGAGCCTGTACAGCTCTTGCCTCAGTTAAAGTGCGTCACAATGCACTTGTTCTACACTGACTTCCATTTATTCGCAGGCTGGTTGTGAGAAGTTTGCATGTCATTGCATCCAGTTCAAGCTTGGCAAACTCTGATAAGTGAGTGAGACCAACTGAAGATCAAAACAAGACCATACGTGAGAAATTTTATGCAGTTGTTTGTTTTATCAGTGTCACATGATCTCGTTTATCCTGCCTCTTTTTGCAGCCTTATTCGACCAAATATCAACAAGTGTTGTGCACGTTCCTTTAAAAGAGAAATTAGTTAGAGTTACTAGTTATTTCTCACAAATAGTAACTGAATTAGTAACTGAGTTACATAATTATAAAAGTAACTAATTACCAGGGAAAGTATCTATTGCGTTACTTTATATTAGAATTAGATGAGATTAGATTAGAATTACTTTGACTAGAGTCTTTGTTTTCCTAGGCATAAATTGCATGATAAATACATTTATTTATAGCACCGTTATTCCCATCATTGGTAATAACAAATAGATAGTTTGCATGCATTTTAAAGCCTTGTCAGTTTAATTTCGTAATATACTCTGTTTTTGAACACACACATGATACATGACTGATACAGGTCATTATATAGGTGTATCATGATACATATAATGATACAGGTCTTTCACGTGCAGTGCACATGTGCATTAGCTTGGTCAAACAAATGTTTTTTTTTTTGGCATGATTTTAATGCTTAGAAACAAAATGTACGAGACAGTTGTCCAAATGGTAAAGGAACACTTCACTTTTTCGACAACAGGCTCATTTTACAACTCTCCTGGAGTTAAATGGCTGAATTTTACTCATTTTAAATCCATTTAACCAACCTCCAGGTCTTGTGGAAGCAATTTTAGTTTATCTTAGCTTAGCATAGATCATTGGATTGAATAAGAGCAGGGTGTCAAACTCTGTTTCTAGAGGGCCGTAGCCCTGCTTTTTTAATTCCAATCCACACCTACAGTACCTGTAGATTTCAATCAAGATTGAAGGACTCAATTAGTTTGATCAGTTCATGAGTTTGACACGGCTGGATTAGCCCATTAGCATCTCACTTTTAAAAAAATGACCAGTTTAATTTTTTTCCTATTTAAAGATAGACTCTTCTGCAGTTACATCATCTACAAAGACCGACAGAAAATGAAAAGTTGCTATTTTCTCGGCTAGGAAACTGTTTACGAAACGTAAAGTGTTCTTTTCACTGTAATCATGGAAAAGGAGAATTTTGAACGTTTTCCCATTAAAATAATACAGGAGCTGCACTTATGGCCGCCTAGTGAAATGACTTGCCCCTATGGCATAATGTTGGTTATGTTTGTGAAAGTAAAAAGATGAGGAAGAAACTTTGCAAGTCTAACATATCCCCATTTAAATGTTAATGTCACACCTTCGTTATTACTCACCTTCGAGTCTGACCACCAGGGGAACCTTGAGCTCTAGTTCTCTGCAGGCTTTGGTGATGCCGTTAGCAATGATGGCACAGTTAACAATACCTCCAAAGATGTTCACCAAGATGGCCTCTACCTGAATACAGAAAAAGAAGAGGAAATACAATGTTTTAAAAAGATAAAAAGCCAAGAAAATCCTTCAGGGTTCCCACACATTGTAACCCACAAATCAATCACTTCCAAGGAAATTAAATCAGAGTTGCAGGATACCTAGAAAAATTCATATTCATGATGAAAGATCATGGAAAATTCATGACAGTTTCTATTATTCATAAAATTATATAACATTTCTAACATTTTTTTTTTAGACTGCAGAAAACCCTGAACCTCATGAATAAAGACTAGCTGCCAAATAGGCTATTAGCGCTAGCATGCTAAAACCCTTCATGGGGCTGGAAAAGAGATTTGAGGTGCTTAAGTCTTGAAATGAGCAGCCCACCTGAAGAGAAGAGAGACGTTTGAGAATCAGCTGTGCTAACAATGCTATATAATGACCATAATTCCTCAGAAGAAAATAAGCAGATTATATTTCACACAGTCCAACAGTTTACATAAACGCATAGCAGCAATCAGAGGGATAGGAACGTTCAAATGTATGTTCGGCGCGTACAGAACTGTTAGCAGCTCGTGAGCGTGTTAGTCTTACAAGGTAAGAATTTAAATAACTCAGTGTCAATTAATTTCAGTCGAATTAGCAAGTCATCAGATTAATTTGGCATGTTTACGCATAACCTATGCTAATCTGTGGCAGTGGCTGCTGGCTTCATCCGGTGGTAATGATGTTTACATGGTTAGAGAGGAAATCCCGGGATCAGAGAGATATGGGTGGATTTATCCACAAATGCTGTTACTCCTCTCTCACTGGAGAGAAAATACAGCTGCTGTTTTGTGCATTAGTGCGTAGCGATAATGAATTAAGGGAATGGCAGTGTCTTCTAAACACAGGGGTGGTAGTACCTCAACTTTCTGTTACATGATTAATAGGTCACATATTTACATGCACTTGTATTTTGTAAGTTTGCACCGTAAGAGCACTATGTGTGGATGATGCTGTTAAAAATACAGGGATATTAAAGACAATTATCAGTAACGCATTCATAAAAGAACTGAATGAAGATGTAAAATGAGCAAAAGCCAACCAATAAATACATTTAAAATGTTACTTAAGTGACTTTGAAAGTGGCATGGTTGTTGGTGCCAGACGGGCTGGTCTGAGTATTTCAGAAACTGCTGATCTACTGGGGTTATCACACACAACCGTCTCTAGGGTTTACAGAGAATGATCAGAAAAAGAGAAAATATCCAGTAAGTGGACAGACTGGTTCCAGCTGATAGAAAGGCAAGAGAAACTCAAATAACCACTCGTTACAATCGAGGTCTGCAGAAGAGCATCTCTGAACCCGCAACACGTCAAGCCTCGAGGAGGATGGGCTACAGCAGCAGAAGACCACACCAGGTGCCACTCCTGTCAGCTAACAACAGGAAACTGAGGCTACAATTCACACAGGCTCAGCAAAATTGGACAATAGAAGATTGGAAAAACGTTGCCTGGTCTGATGAGTCTCGATTTCTGATGTGACATTCGGATGGTCGATCAGAATTTGGTGTCAACAACATGAAAGCATGGACCCATCCTGCTTTGTATCAACAGACTGGTGGTGGTGGTGTAATGGTGTGGGGGATATTTTCTTCGCACACTTTGGGCCCATTAGTACCAATTGAACAGCGCGTCAATGCCACAGCCTACTTGAGAATTGTTACTGGCTATGTCCATCCTTTTATGACCACGGTGTACCCAACTTCTGATGGCTACTTCCAGCAGGATAACGCACCATGACATAAAGCACGAATAATCTCAGACTGGTTTCTTGAGCATGACAAAGAGTTCACTGTACTCTGGCCTCTACAATCACCTGAACTCAACTAAAATAGAGCATCTTTGGTATGTGGTGGAACAGAAGATTTGCATAACAGATGTGCAGCTGACAAATCTACACCAAGAACTTAGAGAAATATTTCCAGCACCTTGTTGAATCCATTCCAAAAAGGATTAAGGCAGTTCTGATTAAAGCGTTGATGTCTTACAACATTTCCAATAATTCATTGTGACATCCCTCCAAACGTCTGACTCCCTATGAAGTTCACTCACCGGTGCACACATGGGTGTGAACATGGGTGCACACAAGCACGCACACATACATGCACTCACACATACACACCAAATCCAAATATTCTACATAAAAGAAGTCCAAATCAAAGAGAAACCCACAGTCTGACTCTGAAGGTGAAAAGACAGAGACTGAAATAGATCTGGGCGAGACAGAGCATCCTGCAACAGGTACAGGCCCACCTGAGTGAACACAGCCACATCTCTACATCCAGACATATCGCAGGCAGCCAGTGTTTCATTGTCAAGTACTGATAAAAATAAGCCCACACCAAAACAAACGATAAAAAAACGTGTCTGGCGGTGGCGCTGCTGACAGAGGAAATACGGTCAGCACCAGAAATTCCAGCATGAGACCCTGAGGCTTCATAAAACTATCGCGATTTACTTTTAACACAGTGTTTTAAATATAAACAGTCATCGTCTATATTATTGTATAAGTCACATAAGATCCAGAAAATATTTTCACGCACAATACGCAAAAATCCATGACAGAATCTAAAAGTAGCTTTTCAATTGTAGAACAACACTGCGGCCTAAACACAGACAATCAATAAAACAAACGTAAACATCATAGTGGTATTTATTATAAACAACTAACAGGCTATTAAACTGTGTTGGGAGAAGACTATAAAAGAAGTATAATCAATAAGAGAATAATCAATAATCAATAAATATATATATATATATGAAGAGTTTCATTGAAAAACGAGATATATCCATTTTGATAAATGTTGGTAATTTGACATTTTTATTTAAGACATGAACAGTTAAGTTCCTTCACAAATTTGTAAATTAAACTATTACTTGAGCTCAGTGAAGGCCAGGGACACATATTCTTCAAATACAGGATATTGTTTTATTTAATTTTATGTCCATACATAGCTCATAAATAAGTCAAAAAGGATGCCAAAATGCAACATATTTAACGTAACATTGTCAAACATCTTAAATTGGTTTAAAAAAAACAATACATCATAAATATATGGTACAGTATATACAAAGACTGATTAATAATAATAGAATTCTGAGTTGATTTTGGCCCGAACATATACTATATAACATCATTTTTTATTAATTTATTTATTTTGGCTGGGGCGCCAATGGCTTTAAGCAGGCTTCACTGTGGCATTTGAAGAAATCTTTTGGATCACAAGTAGGAAAATTAACAATAATTTATCAATAGGTCGTAAATATTCATAATATTCAAAAACATAATGCCATAATAAACATAATGTGACTATGGCGTGTGCCAGTAATCCAGGCCAGTCCCTGAATGAAAAGGTCGAATAACAACAATATATACAAGAGAACAACAATTTCTAAGTGTCTTTTGATGTTGATAATTTTCCAGAATTTGTCTTCCAGTAGTCTTTTCTGTTTCCCTCTGACACTGCACATACCGGAGACATGTTTGATGTTTGTGTTACACTTGAAACACTTATTTATTACAGCATTTGCTTGTCTATAAAACATTCATTAAACGTCTACTTTCGGATATTAAATAGATGTTTAGTCACGTCTAAGATGTTTACAATTGTGAACGTTCATACAGCAGAAGATGCACATTCAGAGAAGCAGAGTAATTGCGTATGCAGTATATACTGTATATATATTTTTTTATTAATATTTTTTCATACTGATACTCAACTAATGAATGTTAGATTTGTCCAACAATGACTACCTAAGACACACAAAAAATTATGAAATGTGTCAATATATAGTATGTATCAAATATGGTTTTATTATTTGAAATTATTAAAAATGTATTTAATTAAAAATAAATAAATAGGAATAAAGTGACTCTTTAATAGAGGGTAATTTCTATTGTCTATGCATTGAGATTTTAAGCAATGTTGAGTCAAGTAATTAAATTACTAAGTTACTTTTCAGAAAACATAATTTAAATACAATTTTAATTATTTGATTATTAAGTAAATATAAGAAGAACTTGCACACTTTGGGCAAGATTGCAAGAGGGTGGATATGGACAAGGTCAATCAATCAATCAATCAATCAATCAATCAATCAATCAATCAATCCATCCAACCATCCATCCTTCCGTCTGTCCATCCATCCATCCATCCATCCATCCATCCATCCATCCATCCATCCATCCATCCATCCATCCATCCATCCATCCATCCATGTTTCATTTACAATGACCATACATGAGCTATACAGTAACAGAAAAGGAGTACAATAATAACATTAAAAATAAATTAAAAAATAAGACGTTTGACAAGTCTAATTCCAAAATTAGGTGTAAATAGTAACAAATATTTATTTAAATAAGTTTAAGGCTTTAAAATATAAAATATTAAAAAAAAATCCTGCTTATATATATCATTCCATTTACACTTATGAAAACTGATTGTCTATGAATAATGAGGGTAGAGGTTTCTGCGTATGTTTTAAAGCGCAGTGCTAGGGCTCAGTCTGACACTAGAGAGCAGCACAGATCCAGATCAGCCGCTCTTACTCTCTCTCTCAATCTCTCTCTCTCCTTCAACTGCAGCACATTTTTCAGCACGGCCTTTATTGTGCACAGTCATATTTCTTCCAGTCATGCGTTTCCTATTGACATCTATGTATATTAATGATACGGCAGGCGTGATTTATGCTTTCTCGTACATGAGTAAATGCTGCTTCGTAAAAATATAGTGCACTTCGCTCAAACTGCCAGTGGGATTTCGAATGAAAGAGAACAAACGCGATAGAAACTGTCAGAGGCGCGGGATTTTGTTTTTCTTATTTTTCAACAAAACAAACTCGTTTTACCTCAGGAATGTCGGACTCCAGCACCTCCAGGGTTGAGATTTCCAGAGTATCGTATTAATGGGGAAGTGCAAGCAACTCAGCAGAAAGCAAACAGACAGTTAGATGGGGAGAAAGAGAGGCTGAATGTATTACAGGTAATGGCAGAATACAGCGTGTATTGATCTTATGCTAAAGATTTGTTTATCGTTCATGATAAACACCACAGCTTTTCACCATAGACTCATCACATCAGTGGTCCAAGCAACAAATACGTTTGTAGTTTTATCGCGCAGTGATCTGCTAAATGATAGTAGCTGATAATCACCAATTAAACTAATTAATGCGCCACTGAATAAATGTAAATAGGCTACACAATAAAGCAGGTAAAGGGTGAAGGTCTTAAAAGGCATCCGTTATTATTTCATACAGTTGTTTTATATTAAATAGGAGGAGAAAGAAGAAGAAAAAAGTTTTGTATGTTATTTTAGTAGTTTGTTTAAAAGTGTTTATCTTCTGGTCACATACAAACTGCACTACAGATAGAAGTAAATTGCACAAACCTTTGATATATATTTTATACAACAATTCTGTCTAATTTTTGAATCTGGTTGGCTGATAGCCTTGTGATATTCTGAAATATCAGGACTCGTAGAGGCTCCTAACCCATCTGTATTACCCCACCCACATAGGCTGCGTTCACACTGCGAGGCCAAGTGCTCAAATCCGATTTTTTCTCAGATCTGATTGTTTTGCATAGCTGTTCACGCTGCTGTTATAAAAGTGGCCAATATCAGATTTGCAATGTAAACAGATCATGGTCCTAAACTGACCCGCATGCGCAAAAGTGCAGTTACGGACAGCACAGAATGTCTAATTATGCACACAATGTATACTGAAGTAAGCACGTTGTCATGCTTAATGTAATTATTGCCTCTTTCACAGACAACCGTGGTGTATTTCATGAACTGTAAAGGGTTGTTCTGCTACTGCTAATGTGTATTTGAAGCCTAAAATAAGTCTCTTGTGATCGAAAACACTGATCATTTGTGATGTATGACAACCACGGTGCGCGTCTATCTGACCACTGGTGTAGTGAACTCAAAAGTTAATGAGCAGCCGCAGACTGAACTGTGAAGGCGGAGTTGGTTTATCTCTGTTTGCAGAGTTATTTCATTTTGCGTTGTCATAAATAACAGACATGTGCAGAAAGGGGATTTGGGTGCTTGAGCACCTGCACTTTATTCTCTCAGAGAGAAAGTACATCCTTAAAATGAAAGTGCCCTCTCCTTTAAGCACAGATGACCTATCCGCAACACCCCCCAACACAGCTTCACGATCAACCCGTGCCCCAATCTTTAACCAGATTGGTTAACAAGCTCCAGTTTTGCCTTCAAAATCTTTTTCAAACTGAACAATCATCTTTCTGTGGTAAAATAATCGCCCTGTGTGCCGATCTACTGCTGCTGAGGAGCAGATGACGTCTGCAGCACAGAATGATGACGCATGTCGCTCAAAGATTATGTAAAAATCACATGAAATCCGACATAACCGTTCACACTGCGGTCGCATATAGCAAAATATCAGATCTGTGTCTGATTTAAGACTACATATGAAAGTGGCACAAATCTGAAATGAAAAGGTCAGATTTCATGCGGTTTGGGCTGTTCACACTGTCAAGACCTGAGTCACATGTGGGCAAAAAAACAGATTCGGGCCACATTTGCCTGCAGTGTGAACGCAGCCTAGAGTCACAGCAGGTTAATAAACTCACTGACAAATATTGCAGCTGTTGTAAAACTTTATGTTGTAGTGCTGTATTTATACCCAAGTAATCGTAGTGTATTGAGTGTGAGATGGGATATCGCATATCAGGAATGTATGTATAACCCTAAGTTACTTTTTGATAACATCTGTTTGTTTCTAACGAGTCTCCTGTTTTTGTTACTGCAGACGAGTTCAGTAAAAAAAAAAAGAAAGAAGAAATGCCAGCATGTGTTTTTTCTTATCGCAAACACAACAGTAATCTGGTAGTGATTGTGTTGCTTTGGCTTTTTCTGGGTTAATTATTGTGATCTAATGATTGCAACAGAGAAATACTGGGAAATGTCGCTAGACTGATGACATTTCATGCCGTTCAGCCTTATAATCTTAAAATGTGAGCAAAATCACCTGTTTTGAAATCACTGTAGAGATTACGCTAAAGAATCATTCAAATACTAGCTCTAAAATTCATTCATTTTCTTTACGGCTTAGTCCCTTTATTTATCTGGGGTCGTCACAGCGGAATGAACCACCAACTTATCCAGCATTTGTTTTTTACGCAGCGGATGCCTTTCCAGCTGCAACCCATCTCTGGGAAACATCCATGCACACTCATTTGCACTCACACTATGGACAATTTAGCTTACCCAATTCACCTGTACCACATGTCTTTGGACTTGTGAAGGAAACCGGAGCACCCAGACGAAACCCACGCAACCACAGGGAGAACATGCCAACTGACCCAGCTGAGGCTCGAACCAGCGACCCTCTTGCTGTGAGGCGAACGTGCTACTCACTACACCACCGTGGCGCCCCTAGCTCTAAAATGATGTTGGTAAATCAGTTACTGTTTATGCTATTCTGACGTCAGCTGCAGATGTAAATGAATGGCAGAAGAAAGTGGTTCCTCATACAAAAGGATTTTTAGTATACAGCATTTTTTATATACACGATTATGATAATAATGAGAATAATAATCATACAAACAATGCTCTTCACCTGCAAATCACCCGGAATATATGCAATGGTACAGGAAGTACATCAATAAAAGACATAAAAACAAAGCAATGGATCTGAGTTTGCATTCCGAGGCTTTTCCTCAATCAAAATAAGCAGAAAAAGGACTACAGCCTCCAGTGGATGTACTGTATCACATGACTATTTCAGTCTACATGAAAGAAAGCTGTGAAAAACTGCACCGGTCCCTGTCTGTTTCATCTTTATTTGCTTTGGAGTATCTTTTGTTTCTCTTTGTGACACGATGAGACTCTGGCGCTGGCAGTGGCTCTGTGCCAATCTCTTGTTCACCGTACCCACCGGTCAGCCATTAGCTTTGTCCGATGTCCTCTGTGATGCGTTTCTTATAGCTTTGGAACAAAACTCCCAAAAACGAGATGAAACAAACGCATTCTGATTTGTATTTTATTTTTTTTAAAGAGAGGCAAATGATTATTACCTCGCTGGCCATTAGAAATACAGTATCAGCGCCAGGATGTCTGTGGTGTCGTCGGGCAACGCTGGCATTATCATCCAACCACACATTGGCAGCTGTGCTCCGAAAAGAAAGAGGTGTCTACCCCTGTTGACCAGCGCTAATCAATCTGTGCTAGTGCATCTGTCTTTTGTTAACGCCTAACAGATTGTGCTTAAAGAGTGAAAACGTTCGTCAAGCCGTACCCTATTAGCACCATTGTTCTGGTTTATCTGTGAAGCGCAGGCCTGCTTTCAGATTCCTCCACACCTTAGCTCAATGGAAAGCTTCAATAAGCCGGGGGGGCAAAGGTTAAAGCCCAACATTTCCAAATAAAGAGGGGCGGATGACAGCTGTCATCAATCCGAAAGGAGGAGCGAAAGACGTTGTTTGTTTTTGCACATTAAAGTGGTCGAATTAATGGGGTGTCTGTAGGTGAGTTGATGATTATAGGCGAGTATCATCCAAAATGCGAAAGAAATATTTATGCTTAGTCACTCTCAGGTCGGCCAAGATGTAGGTGACGTTTATTAAAAGAACATTAAAGAAGATTTGGTTAGACTTTACAATAAGGTTGTATTAGTTGATGGTAATTAATACAGTGGTTCTCAAACTGTGGTACGTGTACCACTAGTGGTACACAAGCTTCCTTCTAGTGGAATCGCTGAATAATTAAAAAGTTAAAAAATTAACAGTTTTAACCCTTTGACGAAAACGCATAACAACGATGTGATCAGTAAATTGATTTTAATTGGCTAAACCTTTTATTTAAGTGGATGACAATAATAAATATTCTTAATTTGAAGAATAATCTGCCTTGTTTTTGAACTGTGCAGGGCTGTAGCTGCTTACTTAGGCCTACTACGCTACTATACTTCAATACCGGTTATTATGGTGGTACTTCAGAGACAATTTTTTTTCTGAGGTGGTACTTGATGAAAAAAGCTTGAGAAC
This sequence comes from Danio albolineatus, assembly GCA_903798035.1. Lineage (NCBI taxonomy): Eukaryota > Metazoa > Chordata > Actinopteri > Cypriniformes > Danionidae > Danio > Danio albolineatus. The sequence continues at coordinate 167,756 of CAIGQQ010031566.1, forward strand.
CACTGAATTAATACATTTATTAACATGAACAAACGATGAACAATACATTTATTACAGCATTTGTTCATGTCAGTTAACGTTCGTTAATGAAATACAGTTGCTCTTTGTTAGTTAATGTTAACTCATGGTGCATTAACTACTGTTAACGAGCATGCATTTGGATGGCAATAATGCATTAGTAAATGTTGAACTATGATTAAAAAATGCTGAGAATGTACTACCACAGCCATTTCACCCTGCAGCCCATTTTATACAAACAAAACTGGCAAATTTAGAATTTTTTATTAGACAGGGTGATTTTTACAGATGCTGTTTTAAATAAAACTGGAATGGAACAAGATGCAACATGTAAAGTGTGTAATGAAGATATTGAGGGGTTCTTACACTTATTTTTACATTGCAAACAGTTGGATAATTTTAATGAAAAATGTAAAGAACTTATTTCAGTTTTAAAAGGGGAGGAAGAAATGGAATGGAATAAGGTTTTAATGCTGGGATTGGAAAATGAATGTACATGTAAAAACAAAAAGTTAATTAATTTGCTTATAATGTTGATGAAAACGCAATATGGGAAAGAAGGGTTGTAATGAGGAAGGAAAAAGTGTTATTGAATGTATGGAACATTTTTAAAAGAAAATTCGAAAAATATGTACAATGCTTGTTTTATTATTTTTATCATGAAAAAAAACTTGATGTTTTTTTACAAAGTTTTTACACCTGAAGTCTGTGAGTTTTTAAAGGACTGTGAACTTGACATTTTTTTTTTAAAGGAGTGAAAGGACACAGGGAAAAAAACATTAACCACCCATGAAATTTTACTGAAATTAATTTTATCTTGTGCAAATATGTGTAAAATTGTATGAATATATCTTAATAATATTTTTTTTTTTTAAAATGCAGTCGAAGAACGGTTATACATTGAAGCTAAGCAAGGTTGAGGCAGGTCCTTACCTGAATGGGTGACCACATGGGAAGAATGAAGTTGCTGTTGGAAGTGTGAGGCCCCGTTTACACTAGTGCCTTTTAGTTTTAAAACGGCGTTTTAGCATGAAAACGATCCACATCCACACTAGCGTTTCACCCAAGCGTCTCTCAACAGATCTCCGTCCACATTACGCCACCAAAAATGTATATCACGTGACCATTCGCGCACTCTGGGCATGCGCATTCAAGTATAAACAGGAAGCATGTGTCTCGCTCTGCATTTGGTTATTGTTAGTCAACAAACGCTGGTTGAACGATGAACGCGATGGCAAAGAAAGCAAGAGAGGTCTTTTTGTGGACAGACGACGAGATCGAGTTGTTACTTAAAGTAACAAATGAATATAAAATATCCATGGCTATTGAAAATACAGTGTTTACAGTGAAGGCTGGTATTGCTGTTTTCCGGTGACGTTATAGTCATGTGCACTTGACGAATAAGGGAAGGATACACAATGACCCAAAGCCCCGATCAGGTAGCGAATCTCAGCAGCCATGCCTCCGTTTTCAAAGGTCTCCGTTTTCCCACGTCCACACTGAGACGCAGAAGCAGCGTTTTAGAATCAAAACAGTCTCTCCAGCGTTTCTAAAACATTCCGTTTTTGTGTGGACGGATGCCGTAACCGTAGCAAAACTGATGCGTTTTAAAACGAAAACACACTAGTGTAACCAGGGCCTAAGTGAGGCCTGCATTGGGCACACAACCAATCTGTGTGAGTCCTAATGCCCCAGTATAGCGATGGTTACAATATACTGTCAGTGAGCGCTGTCTTTCGCATATGAGGTTAAACAGATGTCCTGCATCTTTGTGGTCATAAAACCCCCTTCTGTCAGTTCAAGTCTACCACAGAATTAAAAAAACAAAAAAAAAAAAAAAACAATGCTTTATGTCGGAGCCCTGCGAGAAGAGGGAGGAGTGGGTGAGGCCAGCAGAGCAGGGGAAAAAGAAGGGCTTTTGTCAGCTGGCACACCAGCTCCAGATAAAGAAAAAGTCAGATACAACATGTGAGATGCATTTTAGAGTTTACAAAGTTAAATTGCAAAGAAATAAACAGTAAGTAATTAAATATAATATAAATATAATATTTTTGTCACATATATATAATTTAAATATATGTGACAAATATATGCAACATACAAATTTAAATATTCCTAAAATGGGTTATAAATGAATACGACAGCATGTGGTATCCCAGTTCCATGAGCATTGTGAGGACCAAGCAACATCTCCAAGAAGTCCTTTGAAAAAACAAACCAAAGAAGTTATGTGCACCCCTGACTGCACTGTAAATCAGTTTAAAGTCAATAGTACAGCATTTACCAAGAGAAAACACAGTCCTACTTCTTGTAAGTCTTGATGATGTTAATTTAAATTTCTGAGTGAACTATCCCTTTAAATAACAATCAACACATGAACACACAAGACTTCCTGACACTTTCTAGAAAAAAAAAAAGCACTTTATCAAAGCCGGGACATTCTTCTGATGGACAAAACGCTGCCATTTGAACAGCTTGGGCTTCATATCTCCTAATATCAGTCACCCAAACTTGGCGTAGTCACAGAGATATGAAAATCATATTCAAATATTTTGGCAAAGTGTAAGCTCGGTGACAGCAAAGCCAACCCCGTCGATAAGAAAGTTAATATGCTTTTTTTTTTTCCTTTTTGATATCTCCGTCTTTTGGCTCTCTTCATTTGGCACAATCTTATCGAATCTAGAGGCTATTTTTCGCCTTCTGCTAATCCATTGCCAGTGGTTCTGCTTTTCCTCAGGAGCAAAAGAGAAAGAAAGGGGGAAAAAAAAGGGACGGGGAGAGGAAGACGTGGTTTGGTCCCAGGCTGTTATTGAGGGCTCAGATTGGGCCTGGCACAGGGGATAAGAGAGAAATAATTATCCAGCCTGCTGAAGCATGACAGCTTCTCTCTTCACCCAGAGTGAAGGAGATGAAGCATTATGTCAAAAAATCAGCTCGCAAAACACAGACACATCTTGACACCGCCATTCCGAGTATCACTTCGTGTTAGGAGACACTTGAGAACTGCCCGTCGACTTTGCTTGATTGACAGCTTTCGACAGGACCTTTCTTCCGGCTTGTGGAGGGAGCTGGACGTATCGGATGAATCTCAGTCAACACAAGTTTCTGGATGTACGGATGCATGAAATGTTAGAAATGTTCGCATTTTGGGATGTCCATCTTTCTCCGAGACTAAAGTTTACGATGTTGCGAAAGTGGATGGAGTGGCAGAATACAGCTGCAGAAATGGATGTGTAAAATGTGGAATGTCATAGAATGTTTTGGAAATTTTGGAAGAGGGAATCGAAAGCTTCTCGATATAAGAGAACATAAAAACTTCTTTTTACCAGAGTTGCTATGAGTCACTTCTTCACAATTTAACAATTTCAAGGAAAACTCTATCATACAGAAATGGGTCCTCTTGACAACTCATCTAAACAAACTTTAGCTTAAAGTAGAATTAAAGTGTGACAGAAATATACTGGATTACTACTGCGAAGTATTGGATATACGTTATAGTAGTAGTAGTAGTAGTTTCCATTTTATTTACTTCAACAAAAGCCACCAACATCAACACTTCGACAACAAATAAAAACTTTAATTACCAACAAAATAAAAAATTCATTTGATTATATTTTAAAACAATCATTTGATTTTAATGCTTTATTTGACCGTTTTTTTGATCGTCTTTGATGGATCATAAATCCAGATAAAAATTAAACATTTATACTGTAAAAAACAAAAAACAATGCACAGCCCAAACTCATTTTTTTAGTGACTGGTCACATGTACATTTTTCAATCTGCCCAAATGAAATTTGACTGACTGATTGATTGATTGACTGATTGATTTGTTTGTTTGTTTGTTTGTTTGTTTGTTTTTTTGGTTTATTTATTTATTTTATTTTTCAATTTTAGCAACAGCCTGTTAACACGTTGAGCCAAGTGAAAAGTCTGCCTAATCACTTTATTGGCCCAGAATACTTTAAATTGTTGTAGCATGCTGTTTTTTTTTTGTTTGTTTCACTTAATTGAAAAATGTATATTGGGAAATTTTAGATAAACTGCATTTATTTATTACATTTAGCTCTCTGACCCTCCATAGACAGCAACAGTTCAAAGATGTTCAAAGATCAAAAAAAAAAAAAAGGAATCAAAAACATGACTTAATCATGCAAAGCTACATAACTATTTTTGTCAAAAAACGAACAAACAAACAAATAAACAAACAAACAAACATTCATTCATTCATTCATTTTCTTTTCGGCTTTTCTTTCCCTTCATCAATCTGGGGTCGCCACAGCAGAATGAACCGCCAACTTATCCAGCATTTGTTTCACACAGCGGACACAGCAGTGTACTTTTTGCTTTTATTCTTGCCATAATAAAAAAATATATTTGTTGAGGAACCCATGTTCTGTTGTCATTAATATTTTAATACACTTTAATAGGTAAAACTGTCCGAGATATAAACAAAAGCAAGTGATGCATCAAAGTTTGATTAAAAACAAAATCTTGAATGGTTACAAAAATCTTTATAATCATTAAAATAATTTATAAAAATAATATAAAAATGACTAGTTTAATAAACATCAATAATATTAACGATATGATGTAGTTCCTGAAACTTTCTACGTCTCTGTTTATCTGTCTGACTTTACAGTCAGTTTCTTTTGACCGCTCCCTGCCGCTTTAAAGAATATCACAACGGCGAACGCGGCGAGTATAAAAGCCTCGTCCATTTCGCGAGGTGCGATGCGGCGCCAGGCGAAAGGATAAATCCAGCTTAACACTTTAAATGTCTTTTTTTTGTTAAACTTTAATAATTGTTAGATTATTTAATTAAATAAATTACTAAACTTTCTTTCACAACTTGGTGCATTTCGCCCTTATTTTGCTTCATTTTAAAATGATGATGGCTGCATACCTAACATTTATACAGTATGTGTGTCCCAACAGCCAAAAAAAAAAAAAATGTTTTTATGGTTCTTTTTAATCCTCATTTTTATTTAAAGCACTTTAATTTCCAATGTGCTACACAAACAAAGTTGCACTGCATGGCCTTTTCATTCAAGAACAATGAAAAAGAAAAAAAAAAAGAAAAATTGTTACAAATTACGTCTCCATTTTTGAACAAGCACCGTTTTTTAAATCTACCTCAAATACGAAACAGACTTTTCTGGAAACATTCACTAGGCCCTTCTTTATCCAGAACATCGCTCAATCTCCCTGTTTCTGAGAACATCTCTTCTCCGTAGAGACGTCATTGAACTGCTCTTGAAATGAAATTCATTATTTTTTTCCCTCTCAAAACATGTGCCATTTTCTCTGCGAGAGCCGGCAAATCAACAGCGGCTATGGGTTCACATTGTGCTAACGTCTTTCATCCCTCCGTACCACGTGAAGCCTCGGTCAGACGTGTGCCTGCTCTCTCCATCTCTCCGGGAAAGAAAAGAAACCAATCAAAGCAGAAATGGATTTGCAGCCAGAGACTACAGGCATTGAGGAAGGAGGGAGGGGGTTTGGTGTGTCCTGGTGAATTGAAACCCGGCGTCGGCCATTTCTGCTTCAAGGTCTGTGTTTCTTGTGCTTTAGTGGTGGGGTTGTGAACTGTGACAGCGACCGTTTCAGGTTGAAGCATATCAGAGATGAGCTAGACCATCTTTTCAGACTGCACGTCATTCAATTCTCTTTCAACACACAGGACTCAATAATGTCAACGGAGAAAGGACACACCGAGCTTCGAGAGGACACTTTTGTGTGAAAGTTGTGTGCGTAAACACTTGAGACGATGACAGTAACAAGTTTCAATATAGTTTGTTGAGCTGAATTACGATTTTTGAATTAAGATTTAGTAGTAATTTTACTAGACGGTCAATAAACAGGCCTTAAACTTCACATGTAAGTGTTAAATACTCCCGCTCACCCCCGTGCCTTAGTTTTTTTTATTTAAAATTTGACTGCTGTTTAGAATGCATCACTTTAATGTTTACACAGCAATGCATCATGTTTTATCACATGTACATTTTATACATAATAAGGCGGCATGGTGGCTCAGTGTTTAGCACTGACGCCTCACAGCAAGAAGGTCGCTGATTCGAGTCCCAGCTGGGGCTGGGCTAAAAAAAAAAAGCTCATTTGAATTTATAGTTTCAACTCAATTTCGATTCCTGGCTCACTGTCCATTTCTGATTATGCACCCCTCTCTCTACCCCAGCTTTCTTATCATACTTTATTCTCTACTGCCCTATCTGTAAAGCATGAAAAAAAGCCCCAAAAACACTTTTATAAATATGTAAAGGCAAAATAGTGCCAGAAATTTCTCCATCACAAACAAACAAACGAAGATCTCCACCGAGAAAACACATTTCTGATGCCTGTAATCATTAAGCGTTCTTTGGCCCTGTTTACACTAATGCGTTTTCGTTTGAAAATGCACAAGTTTAGCTACGGTTACGCCATCCGTCCACACTACGCCGGAGTTTTCGAGCCCCAAAAACGGAGTGTTTTGGAAACGCTGGAGAGGCCGTTTTCATTTTAAAACGCTGCTGCTCCGTCTCAGTGTGGATGGGGGGAAACGGCGACATCTGAAAACAGAGGCGTGGCTGCAGAGATTCGCTACCGAGATTCGCTTTTGGGTCATTGCGTATCCTTCCCTTATTCGTCAAGCCCCTATCACATGACTATAACGCCACCGGAAGATGGCAGACCAGCCTTCACTGTAAACAACATGGACAGAAATGGGAGCGTTGTTTGCACTATTGTCCATTTTAGGCGCCATTGTGCAGTTAAACCCTGCTTTTTTACTACAACAGATGCATATATTTGCAAGAGGCAAGCTACTATTCGAGCACTCGCTAATCGCTCACGTTTGACGCGGTGTAAGCCCAATTCAGAATGCCGAGCAAGACACATGCTTCCTGTTTATACTTGAACGCGCATGCCCAGAGTGCGCGAATGATCACGTGATATACGTTTTTGGTGAAGTAGTGTGTACAGAGTTATGTTCAGAAACGCTGGGTGAAACGCTAGTGTGGACGCGGATCGTTTTCATGCTAAAACGCCGTTTTAAAACTAAAATGCACTAGTGTAAACGGGGCCTTAAAGGGTTTTGCATAAAAATGGGAGTTTCCATTTCACAGAGGCATAACAAACACACAGACGCAGAGGAAATGTTTTGTCAACTTTAACGGCACTTTAACTTTAATCCAGGAACATTTCCTGCATGCCCCCGTGACAAATGAGATGCGAGAAACTGCTAAGAGTGTTCGATACCGCGCGGCGTATGAGAGAAATAAACCCTCCGCATGTCTCGGTAACTTATGCTCTTGGTAGGTAGCGTCAGAAAGCTGTGTGTGTATACACTGTCCTGTCACAAAATGCGGCGGTGTTTATATGTTTACACTCAGAGAGCAGCATCTACAGTGGATCTTTCAGTCTATAATACTGTAGTGATGTTAGTGTGCTGTACACTCAGTAACAGTTCTAATCATTTTGACTAAGGTCTGTCTATAAACACTGAAACAGTACTGCTGACGAAACTAACTAACTTTCCCATCTGAATAAACAAACAAAGAGCACAGATCGCATACTAACCAAAGACAGGACAATCAACATGAACTGCAGCTGTGTATTTTTTAAAAGGAGACAAGCGGCAAATCCGGATTTCACAATTTCTAGACGTGGAAAGCTCTTGTGTGAAAAAAAAAGTTCCTTACGAACGCATTTCTGCTGCGTGCGTGGGAGTCCAGCTGTGCTCTCATAGCGGAAATGAAAACAAAACCTTCATTGCAGCACATAAACACAACACTGGCGACCTGTGTCTCCAAACAATTGTTCTTCTTCCACTTGTTTTGGCAACACAGCGTGGCGTCTCTCTGCCTTCTGAACACTGCAACAGGTACAAACAATCTTCGAAGCGATCATAATATTAATGCACTACATACACAATAGAGCCAGCTGATTGAATCAAGTGTTTCTCATGAATTAATGCCACACATTTAGAGACGTCACAATGCACTGGCCGGTACAGACGTCCACTCTCCACGCTGGAATACACGCATGGATCTCATCTGCGTGACACAGCTTCAAAAAATCGTTTCAAACCGGAAGAACGAATTTGCTCGGAATAACGCAAAAACAACCAATTTTCACTCTTTAGCGAAATATATGTGTCTTAATAGTTTTTATAGCAGCGTGAGACACATATATGACTGTCAACAGCTCAAAAAATGTGTTTTGGTGTTTCGTGACCCTTTAAGCATTGTCTCCTTTTAGTGATCACATCTTGTGAGACCTAGTCCTTTTATTGGATCACGTGTTTGGTCTGTCACGTTAAAATTTCAGTCAAACTGCATCAGAGATTGTTCAGAATTGGATCTTATCAGCAGCCTTGGACTAGGTTCACCCTTATTTACATGCACTGAACTAACAGAACAATCACAGCACCATTTGGTTTTAATCAAACCCAACCTGTCAAGTGTAAAACACTCTTAACATTACATATCTTCCTAGGATTTTACTTCTTTCCTTCAATGTAGACTGAAATATGAATGGAGAATCTGTCATGTCACAGCAGGTTAAGACACTGTGGTTTCCGTTGTCTGGCTTAAGAAGCTATAAAAGCATACCGCCATCTGTATCTCTCTCCGCGTGTGTGTGAATGTGCGTGTGTGTTCCTCTGTGCGTTCATGCCCCTTTGTGTTTCTTCCTGCATTTTCTAATCAGACAGCTTAAAAATAAATAAATAAATAAAAATGCTAGGTGCATGGAAGCCAAACGAATGCCCATCAGAGCTCAATTTAAAACCAGAGCTTGGAAGCAGACTCATTTATGAGAGAAATCTGTAGGTCTCAAAGGTCTCGGAAGACAATGTGCTGCAGATATGAAGAGGGAAACGGAGAAATGGAAAACTGATTCAAAAATTACACTCTACTGCTCTGTTCCAAGACCTTGTGAGTTGACTTCTGAAAAACTATTTTGAGACATCAAGGGTAGAGCGGTTTGAAGGCTCTTGAAACACCATATACAGGCTAAACTGTAAGCTTTCACAAGCATCCTTTGTGTTGGGTACAATGCCAACATGTACTGCACTGAGATCTGCAAAACTAATTACATATTAGAGGATTTATTTGGTGATAACCGTTCCCTATTTTCAATTTATTATTAATAATAATAATGGTGACACAGTGGCTCAGTGGTTAGCACTATCACCTCACAGCAAGAAGGTCACTAATTAGAGCCCCAGCTAGACTAGTTGGCATTTCTGTGTGGAGTTTGCATGTTCTCACTTTGTTCGCATTGGTTTCTTCCGAGTGCACCGGTTTTCCCCACAGTCCAAGGACATGTGCTATAGGTGAATTGGGTAAGCTAAAATGTTCGTAGTGTACGAGTGTGTGTGTGTGTGTGAGAGAGAGAGAGAATGAGTGTGTATGGGGTGTTTCCCAATACTGAGTTGCAGCTGGAAGGGTTTCTGCTGTATAAAACATATGCTGAAATAGTTGGTGGTTCATTCTGCTGTGGCAACCTCTGAAATAGAGACTAGGCCGAATGAACATGTATGAATGAATAATAATATATAATTTATTTCTGTGATGGCACAGAACATTTTATTTACAGTTTGCGCACTAGGAAGAATAAAATAAAATAAAATAAAATAAAATAAAATAAAATAAAATAAAA
>CAIGQQ010031566.1:182646-201598 GCA_903798035.1 Danio albolineatus
ATAATAATAATAATAATAATAATAATAATAATAATAATAATAATAATGATAATGATAATAACTTATTATTATTATATTATAACAGTGAAATAATTCATTAAATATGACGGGACGCTGCAAGCTTGTGTCCGCGGACTCGGTGCAACAGAAACTGTGCCATCGCGGCTCCGCCCGCTCTGATCATACAGGTTTGGTTTTCAGCAGCGGTGTGGAAGGAGCCTCCACTCTTTCTGTAACGAGCTACAAGTTGTTTATTTAACTAACTTAATCTTACTTATCTATATTATAACTAATCACAATTACAGGGAGTGCAGAATTATTAGGCAAATTAGTATTTTGACCACATCATCCTCTTTATGCATGTCGTCTTACTCCAAGCTGTAATTAAGCATATTAGGTGATGTGCATCTCTGTAATGAGAAGGGGTGTGGTGTAATGACATCAACACCCTATATCAGGTGTGCAGAATTATTAGGCAACTTCCTTTCCTTTGGCAAAATGGGTCAAAAGCAGGAATTGACAGGCTCCGAAAAGTCAAAAATAGTGAGATATCTTGCAGAGGGATGCAGTACTCCTAAAACTGCCAAGCTACTATTAGTAGTAGTAGTAGTAGTAGTATTAGTATTTATAATCTGCTCATTATTTATGGTAATAGTAATAAAAGTAATAATGACTGGAGTAATAATATAATTTGAAACTACTGTACATACAATCAGAAAGCATTTATTTAATATTTTAATAAATATTTAACAATTAAAAAAATTATAATTGCATTTAATAAATGTCGCCTTGATAAACATAATAACTTATATATATGGAGCATAACATTGGAAAATAAACCATAAAAAGTCCTGAATAAATTAATAATTGTTCCCATCTCTTTTGAGCATTGCACCTAAAATTTAAGAATTTAAAAAGGAACTCGTATATAAAGATGTTAAAATCATTCCTATAAACATTATAATTGCATCTGATGAAGCTGAGTGCATGTCTAAGGGCATTAATGCACTTTTTCATATGCATTTATTCACATATATAACCCTCACACGCATACATCATGTATTATATACTGTATTTGCCATATGCATTTACAGCTACAGCGATAAAGCGAAGAAAGAAAGTGTGCCCAGGGACTGTATAATTCACTTTTCTGCCACTGTTTAGCGTGCGAGGCAATTTAGCCAGGATGAAATAACCTGAGAGCGTTTTTAATCCAGATAGATGGAATGCTATATTGATATGGCGCTTCGGCCCCTCAGCAGAGCCCACTCTAAAAATAGGGCCTTTTAAGACCACTAATTTGTTATTCATCTGTGCGAATCACTGTATCACTGCACTTATTGAAATGCAATGGCTGCTTTCTGCTGCCTCTCCACCCAAACTAAATGAGTAATTTAAAAATTGATAGAATTTTCTCTCTTTCGCTCACCTCCTCTTTCCTTCCTACCACTTTCGTTATAGTTCCCACATTCTCTGGATTCTCAAGGACGACTACAGAAATACCACAAATCAGCCCCAACTTGTGGATCCAATCAGGAAGAAATTTGTACAAAAAAAAAAAAGAAGCTGGAGATGTGGACAAATTGATTGTACATGAACTGCTAACAGTGCAGCAAATGATACAACCGCAGGAAACATTTCCTTTCTGACACCTTCCTACACCTCTGAAACCACAGTAAGACTGAAGGAAATTAAGTGAACGTGTAATGATTCTTTGAACTAGATTCACAGAATTTCTTAGACTTTCAGATAACTTCATATATCATGATTTGCAGTGTTGTGTGAAGGGAAAATTAATACATGAAAATCTAGTGTAAGGATGGATATATCTCTCCACAATAATTATACCCTGAGAATTATGGAATTCCACGAGAGAAGACCACGAGAACTACCAGGCAATAAAACCATAAACTCTCGAATCTTCTTCAAGGATCACGAGAAAGCTGTTGTCTCACCATCTGCCCTCACACCTTTTGGCCCTCCCTAGTTATACGGCCAGGGGTATTGAAAGGTCACTCAGGAATTACCAGAATTCAGGTTTCTATGGTGAAATGATATATGTAGTGTATTTGCTAAACTTACAAACGTTAGCTTGTCATGTTTGGTATCATTTTAAATGTCTCTGTGTGATTGGTAAAGTGGTCTTAATGTCACTGTGATATTTCACTTGTATTTGGTTATTTGGGTTTTGACTTTGATAAAAACTCTGCCAGATGCTCCCCCCTCCAGAGATGATTAACACATCAAATACACTAGGCAAGGGTCACTGTGACGCCCTGTTGGGTATATAAGGTATCAATGTTGTTTAGGCCATTGGGATTTCAGTAACTGAAGGACCCCGTTGTAGTGTATGAGTTTCTGAAGCTCTGAATCAGAACTCAGATACTACAACGTATTTTTACATAGTCAGGTATACCCTCTTAATTTATCTTGGAGGAATTGATGTTGTACAATTTGAATTGGCTTATCTTGTGCAATTATGTGAATTGGAATGGAAAATCTTTGCCTGACAAATAAATGTAAAGACTTTTGTTTAACTAAATATCTCCTGAAATCATTTGAATCTAGTAGATTGTCTTAGGCTGGAGTTTCCGCAGACATAGACCGGGGTTTCGTCATACAGTCAGGCTGAATGGATGAAGCCTTTTAGCACAACATTTAAGACCTGCTGATTTCTGACTGAATCTACTGACTTAGTATGTTATAATCTAGTGGCTAAAGCAAACTTTCCTTATGTATGAGCAAGCATGGGGCGGCCTAATATTATTTAAAGGAAATTAGTTTACAGTTATATCCTCAATCTAAGAACCAAAACCGGCGAGGATGTGTCCGTGAGCAGATGTAACTGGCCAGCATACTGACTCTAAGCGACTTTGTGTAAGCAATGAACCATTACTTGAAAATAAGGATTTATTAGGTTAATCAATCTAAATTAGACCAAATCATAACCTATAAGGTAATCGGCTTGAATTGGATGAATGAATATCTAAATTATAATGAATTGGAGTCAGATTAAATTCGGAGATGAAAGCGAATCAAAATATGTTTTCATAAGTAAAAATATTTCTTTTTACATGTGCTAAAAGACTTACACGCATTTACCTTCACCCATACTGTTAGCTCCGTCATCGGACTAATAAATGGACCCTTACACTAGCTACTACTAACCCACTCTGACTCAATCTTGCAGACTTAACAGATAGACATCAAACCTGAAAATGTCTGGAACATTTCAGAGAACTCCTAATGAACAGGAGCTTGAACAGGATTCTGAGCATTTCTTAAAGCTACAGTCATCTTTAAATAGCTTTGTTTACACAGAATGCTTTTGAGATGGTGTGGATTTTAAAACAATAATGTCAAAATAATCATATCTTAGAGCCAGGGCACAACTTGCCGACAACAAACAACTGGCACTGGCAAAAACCATGTCTGGTACTGTCTGGACACACCAAGCACATCAAATGGATGGCAGCTGACTGAAACGAGAGCAAGCATTTGTTTTTGTCACTTCAGTTTTTGTTCTCACACTTTGATTCGTTGCTAAATAACCAATTGGAGAACTCTCTTAAGTCCAAGTCAATTCTACATGCTAAATCTGGCCAATGAGCTCTAACTTTACCCCAACTGAAGGCCAGACGAAGCCCAATGGCTGACCATCGGCTTGATGTGTCCTGGCCTTTAAGTGTTCTTGCTCATTATTTTGTAGATTTAGCATTTAGAGGGCCCTAATATACTTTCTGAAATTACTTTTTTCGTTTAGAGTACAATATAGCCGTTCGTGATTATAAAAAAAAGCTATTTTCAAAAGTTCATGATAAATGAACTTAATTTTCTCCCAAAAGGAAGAAAAGTTTTAAGTGCCTGAATTGAGTTGTCAGTAATCCCAGTCTTAATGTCTGCACAAATGGTTTTGTACCACATTTTATAATGCAAGCCTATGGGCTTCACTGGCTGCCCACAAATAATGTCTTGGATACATTAAACACTGTAGTAGCATTGCTAGCTGCTGACAGTTTCTGTGCAAATACTTTTCATGCACTTGTAAAGCATGAGCACTCGCACTCAAATACAGTATAACTGATGTCTTTTTTACTCTTTGTATCTGAAATTTACATTTAGCGATGCACTTTTATGTTTCCCACCCTCAATTACAACAAACTGGTCCAGCTGACCAATCGGAGCAAAGCAGGCTCTAATAAAGGTGGGTTCTAGAGAGACTGAATACCTGAAGTGTTACATACTATGTCATGATGTTGTGAGAAAATAATACAGTTTTTAGACTTGTAGGAAGGAAGGAAGGAAGGAAGGAAGGAAGGAAGGAAGGAAGGAAGGACGGACGGACGGACGGACAGACAGACAGAAAGAAAGAAAGAAAGAAAGAACCTTTAAAATGGTATAATAGGGACACTTTAATGATTTTTTTTAATGTATATTCCTGTGCATTCAAATGTATCCTTATATTTTGAGTATTGTAGATTTTACATACCTCAAATATTGCTTTAAGTTTTGGTGTTGTAAAAACTGCTGACACACCGAACAGAAAGTTGACTTGGCAGCATCTTGGCCAAAGCTAGCAAGAGCAAACTAGCATATGCATTATGTAGTCTATCAGCATGTACAAACAGTCCTAATCATAAAAAAAATCAAATAAAAAAACAGAAACTACAGATATACAAAGCAGCATTCACAAACGACATTGACTAACAGTTGTGTTCATCAATTCCTTATGCTTTTATGAAAATATTCAAAATATTGAGTAATGAAACAGTTTAGTCTATTAGCCATTATTAATATTAATTATTAAATATATAATAATCCTTTGCATTTTTGACTTTGCTTGCTTTCAGCAGTATCGCTTTCATTCCTGCTCATCGACTCATTTGCTAAACTGAACTTCCAATCAGAACGATCTCGCTCAACATGCTGAATTCCATAAACTGCAGCCAAATACATAAAATAGGCCAAAAAACAACAACAAAATCATGCTGACTAAAATTCCACTTTTTTGGCCAGCAAAAAGGTCTGTCGACTAACAGTAACCATCACCAAACATAAAGCATCTTGTCAGAATAGGCTTGCCTTGTAAACATGCGTAACCGTTTGCATTGGTTCCTTTAAAACGAACGAGGAAAGAGCAAAAGAGCGAGGGAGCCGTGTCAAAATGGTTAAGAGTCTCTCCATGCCTTGCCAAATGCCCCTTGACAGACACTTAAGACCTGCAGACTGAAGCCTCGATCTGCATAGCTCAGAAGCCCATCAATTAGCCATTGCAGCTTTGCTCAGGTATTAAAGGGATCAAGTCGGCAAGTTCAGGCTCAGACGAGCTGTGGCCTGCAATCCTTGAGTCACTGAAGTCTTCACACTGAGCTCCTTGTTCCTTGTCCAACAGCCTTTAAAGTCCTGCATGAGGACACCATGTCCATGGGAGAGGTTACTGCTACGGCTAATAGGAACTAAGACTAGATTATTTAGAGCTATTAAAAATATTGTAAGGCGACACGGTGGCGCAGTAGGTAGTGCTGTCGCCTCACAGCAAGAAGGTTGCTGGTTCGAGCCTCGGCTGGGTTAGTTGGCATTTCTGTGTGGAGTTTGCAGGTTCTCCCCATGTTCACGTGGGTTTCCTCCGGGTGCTTCGGTTTCCCCCACAGTCCAAAGACATGCAGTACAGGTGAATTGTAGGCTAAATTGTCCATACACACCTAACAGATATATTTTTTACATATCATTCTTTTAACCCTCTAAGACCGACGGGAGCGCCCACGCTCTGGTTTGCGTGCCTCTGTTTAACCCTTTAAGACCTGCCATAGAACAATTCCGCCAGGGTATATCTTAGTATTTTTACATGCTGTGATGTCATTCTTTTGAGTATTTTCAAATGCCATATATCAATAAAATCCTTACATCCCCAACTTTAAGTTTATGTATGTCATAAATCCATATTAACTAGTTAAATAGCTTAAAAATGCAATAAAACACACAAAAAATTAAAAATCGCTTAGTTTTTATTTTAGTTTTTACTATATACAGAAATACCACAAATGTAAACCTCAAACTTGTCAATGTAAAAAACATGCATAAAACCCTTTGAGACTATATAAAACTGATTTGGAATAATTACATTAATTCGTTTGTGAGATACACTTATTTTTATAAACAGTGTAGACAGAACAATTCGATTGATGAACAAAAAATCTCTACAAATTACCACAAATCGGTGAGGGTTCTGAGGGCTTTAGTGTTCAAAACGACATCAATGTAAGTAAAATAATAAGCAGGATTCAGCAATACAGCAAAAAATGTAAGTTTAAAGGTATAAAAGTTTGATGTTTTATGCATAAAAGTGAATCGATAAGAGTGAATAGCGCGTCATACTATCGGGATTATTCTGTTTGTTATGTTTATACTCATACTCAAAGCAAAGCATTGTTTATGAGCATATAATACTCAAAAGCAAAGCATTTATAAAGAATATACTAGCATGTCTTGGAATGGATCTAATCCTTCACAAAAGTCAGCTTCGTCTTTACTGGTAATAGAATCTTGAGCAGATGATGAGTCGGAGAATTCCTTGTTTGACGCGAGTCATAACTCCAAAACATCGGACTATTTTTTTTGTTTGTTGTGCGGTCACGACTCCATGCCAGTGTGTGTGTGTGTGTGTGTGTGTGTGTGTGTGATATTGTGCCTGTATGTGTAAATGTGGATGTGTGTGTGTTGTGTGCGTGTGTGGGAAAGAAATGATGATGTTCCGATACGGATAAAGAGAAACCACTACGAGAGGAGTGCACACACATACATAGAAAAGCGCATGCATATTATGTATAACAAACAGTGGGCTGAGTGACATCACCACGCGAGACAAACCTGATAGGTTCACAGTGCACATAAGGTAATTACATCACATACATAGCAACCAATAACAACCTTTATAAAACACATTTGCAAAGGCGTGCAATGTATTAAAGTGCTTTTTTGTTGTAAACATTTTAGGCTATTTGTGTAAACTTAAGAATGAAAACATTGCGACAGGAGACTGTTTTGGGCTTGATCTGAAAGAAGGTCAAGGTACTCCAGGATTGGCCAGCCCAGTCACCAGACATAAACATTATTGAGCACGTCTGGGGTAAGATGAAGGACGAGGCATTGTAGATGAATCCAAAGAATCTTGATGAAGCAAGAACGCTTTCTTTGCCATTCCAAATGACTTTATTAATAAGTTATCTGAGCCATTGCAGAGAAGTATGGATGATGTTTTCCAAGCTAACGGGAGTTTTTCGCAATATTAATTATTTTTCCACTGCACCATGACTTTATATTCTATACTGTACATCATTTCTGTTAAGTGACAAGAGTTTTGTCTAAGCAAAGTAGGACCTTACTGTCATAATTAAATAATTAAAAATCAAGGCATAATCTCATTTTATTTTGGTAAAATAAGCGTAATTTAGAGGCCTTTGCCTTTCATATAAGCCACTTTTGATGCCAAATCATTAACTAGTCAAGTTATTATTTGTTGTTCCTAAAACTTGGATAGGCGACAAGACTTTGTCAGGTATTATAATAATACTGACTTCTCTGTATTGTTTATTCCATTAAAAATATATAACAGGAACTAATTTTATTAATTGTATACTATTAAATGGCATTATAAGCAAAACAAAGCCAATTATTTACAAAAGAAAAAGAAAAGTATTGCATTAGAAAATCACAAAACAGAAGCAATTTTCACCAGTCTTACTAGTCTTATGGATCTCACAGAATGCAAGAGTTGAACAGACTCTTTTGGAAGATTTGGTCTTCCAGTATATTCAAGTAAACAGAAGCTGAATAGCAAATAGCAGCTCACGGGTGTTATCAAGATGGCCTGACTTCCTCACCAGAATTCACTTCCACTTCCATCAACCTACCATCTCAAAAATCACCCTCCTTCTCGACATTACCCACACACTTCCCCACAAACAACAGGTAACCTTCCCATCCGCCTCTGATGCAGACCTTTGAAAGCCTTCCTAAAAGATGAGCCTCAGTGATTACGGGAGTGGACAGTTTTCTAATTATTCTGTCAAACATCAATCTGGCCGGCTGATGTGGACATTCTAGCTGCTGATGGACAATGTAATCACTTCTGTACTTCCGAACAGAGGAGCTGGAGCACAGACAGACCCTGACAGAAGTGCTGAAAAATGGCAAAGCTGAAAGCTTCCATCAAGCGATCCGTTCTGACAAAAAGTGAACACTACATAACATGTAGCTGAATTTAGAAGGGCAAAAGAAAATGAAGTTCCGTTCACAGAATTTTAAGGGTACAAGAAGTGTTAAGAAGAAGAAAATAACTGATTATATACAGTGGAGATCAAAATGACAGAACAACCGACCACTACTTGACTTCTACTGCATAATTACGATGTCTTGACGTTTATTAGTATTCGGACTGAACACCCTGGCAGTGACCAAACCTGTTGTGCGTGTTGTGTGGACTGACAACTAGTGCAAAGTTCACTTTATTGATGAAAACAAACTTAATCTATTTGGAACAGATGGGAAACATTATGTTTACCATCAAACTGGGGGAAGACTGAACCCAAAGTGTGTAAAAAAGTCAGCAAATGTTCAAGCTTAAGTGTCATGGCTTGATGGATTGTGTCTTAAAAATCTGCATGGCAGAGTGAATGCAAATGATAATCAGAGGCTCCTTGTGGTTCCACTTCCCTTAACCCCAGATGTTAATCTCTCAAATCAATCAACAAATTGTAACCTAGACCAATGAGCACAATGTCACGGAAAATAGGTAAAGCAGTTTAGTGAAGCTGAAACATTGAAACAATGGAAATCCTAGAGTCCTGATCTAAACCTGATTGACAGACCAGGGACCTATGTGAGGATCTTGTTTGTTGACTTCAGCTCGGCTTTTAACACCATCATCCCAAAACTTCTCCTGCCCAAATTAACTCAGCTCTTCGTGCCCACCTATGGTGGTACCCAGGAACCTGAATGACGCTGTCCCAATCTATATCTATATATATAGACTAATTAATTTCTCTCTAAATTTTAAACCCACTGCAGATGGTGAATGTTGAGGGCTATGCAGTGGTGTGAGCATTAGTGTATATGTGAGTTGCTGGCTGTTTTCGGAAATGTAGATCCTCCTTAAACAGTGTCAGTAACAGATGCCACAGGGCACATTCAGCTTCTATTTTTCTTCATCAGACTGTAAAACTCCTACACCTCCGCACATAACAACTCCAGAACATTGCCACTTGCCTCCCTGAGGATTGGAAATCCCTGCTGTCAACAAAGTATTTGCAATTCTAGAGTGAGAAGGTATTTTCAGACTGAACTTTCGCTGGTGGTTACGATGCAGCGGTGCCAGAAGGAGCCAAGAATGCACTTGAGCTGCAGACCAACATTGATCTTTTTAAGAAGATCATACACTGGGTTAACTACAGGTCAAACTATTCAGAATCCTGATCAAACAAATGCAGAAATAGAGCTATAATAATTTGAAGGTTAATAATAATTTGAACTATGAGCTTGAATGCGCTTGAATGTGATTCGTCCATGAAATTAAGTAGTATCAACTTTAACAATAGATGTTTTATAGTGCAAAGTTGAACTAAACAAAATAACCAAAGCAGAACATTAGCAGGATATGTCTATTGGTCATTTTTACTTAGTTTTAGCATATTAAGAAATCTGTATAATATGTGCACCTATGCATGAGTGTTTACTGAAAACAAAAATAATATAATTTTTTTGGAAATAGGACATTATACAGATGCAGAATTATCAGGCACGTTGTATTGTTGAGGATTAATTTTATTATTGAACAACAACCATGTTCTCAATGAACCAAAAAAACTCATTAATATCAAAGCTGAATATTTTTGGAATTAGTTTTTAGTTTGTTTTTAGTTTTAGCTATTTTAGGAGGATATCTGTGTGTGTGCAGGTCACTGTTACTGTGCATAATTATTAGGAAACTTAACAAAAAACAAATATATACCCATTTCAATGATATATTTTCACCAGTGAAACCAATATAACATCTCAACATTCACAAATATGCATTTCTGACATTCAAAAACAAAACAAAAACAAATCAGTGACCAATATAGCCACCTTTCTTTGCAAGGACACTCAAAAGCCTGCCATCCATGGATTCTGTCAGTGTTTTGATCCGTTCACCATCAACATTGCGTGCAGCAGCAACCACAGCCTCCCAGACACTGTTCAGAGAGGTGTACTGTTTTCCCTCCTTGTAAATCTCACATTTGATGATGGACCACAGGTTCTTTATGGGGTTCAGATCAGGTGAACAAGGAGGCCATGTCATTAGTTTGTCCTGCATAAATATCATGTCTTTCTTGAAGGATGCAGACTTCTTCCTCTACCACTGCTTGAAGAAGGTGTCTTCCAGAAACTGGCAGTAGGACTGGGAGTTGTGCTTAACTCCATCCCCAGTCCGAAAAGACCCCACAAGCTCATCTTTGGGGATGAGCCCAAACCAGTACTCCACCTCCACCTTGCTGGCGTCTGAGTCGGACTGGAGCTCTCCGCCCTTTACCGATCCAGCTACGGGCCCATCCATCTGGCCCATCAAGACTCACTCTCATTTCATCAGTCCATAAAACCTTAAAAAAATCAGTCTTGAGATATTTCTTGGCCCAGTCTTGACGTTTCAGCTTGTGTGTCTTGTTCAGTGGTGGTCGTTTTTCAGCCTTTCTTACCTTGGCCATGTCTCTGAGTATTGCACACCTTGTGCTTTTGGGCACTCCAGTGATGTTGCAGCTCTGAAATATGGCAAAACTGGTGGCAAGTGGCATCTTGGCAGCTGCACGCTCGACTTTTCTCAGATCATGGGCAGTTATTTTGTGCCTTGGTTTTTCCACACGCTTCTTGCGACCCTGTTGACTATTTTGAATGAAACGCTTGATTGTTCGATGATCACGCTTCAGAAGCTTGGCAATTTTAAGAGTGCTGCATCCCTCTGCAAGATATCTCATTATTTTTGACTTTTCGGAGCCTGTCAAGTTCTTCTTTGGACCCATTTTGCCAAAGGAAAGGAAGTTGCCTAATAATTCTGCACACCTGATATAGGGTGTTGATGTCATTACACCACACCACTTCTCATTACAGAGATGCACATCACCTAATATGCTTGGATGATAGTAGGCTTTCGAGCCTATACAGCTTGGAGTAAGACAACATGCACAAAGAGGATGATGTGGTCAAAATACTCATTTGCCTAATAATTCTGCACTCCCTGTATACCCCAAAGCATCTGGTGATTATTCATGTACATTTATGATTGTGGTCCTGTCCACCCTACTCGCACCTTAACCTTTCTTTATTTATGGTAATGTAATAATGTTTACCTTTTGTAAAGCTGCTTTGGAACAATAATAGCTGTGAAAAGAGCACAATAATTTTTATGTCTGTATTTCATGAATGCAAGACTCTGTATTGTATGCCCAATCATCTCATGGATGCTCAATCATTTCATAAACACAATATATTGTATGCTTATTTCAAAGCAGCAAATGTGTATAATAATTTCAGAGACAACAGTTTGCACTCTATGGATGTGTCGTAATGTTACAGATGCAAAATCATTTCATAGACACAAAAGTTTGTATGAATGCACAAAGTTCTGTTAAGATTTATGTTAAGTAACGTGCAAGTAACATTAGATATATCAGTCAGATTTTTTTTTTACATTATTTTGTGTAATCGTTTTTAAATACATTTAAGCATTCAGTACAATAGACGCACGTATGTTTACTTCGCATCCGCACATTCAAATGTTTCGATAGATGCTTCTTTGCAACATAATGTTGGTAGATCATGTTAATAGATTATCTAAGATTAGCTACAGAGTTTGAGGGCATAGTAGATGTTATTCATGGTCAGCCAGGCTAGAAATACACAATTGTGTTATACTGGTTCACACCAAATGTGAAGCACCATGTCACTTGCTCTAGTTTACCCACAGAAAGTTTTTCACCTGACACATAATTTGTGTCATTTATAAGTTATTTATTCATTTATTTATTTTTTTACTTGAATGGAAGATGTGACTGTGGTGAGATCTGTGCATTTGCTGCAAAATTTGCCTCAATTTTTGCATTTACAATAACATTTAACAACTTTTTCAGCCCAAAAACAGGAAACTTTATGCATTTTGCCTGTGCTTTTTACACAACAATGGCTTTTTTCGGGACTAAGAATGAATACTTTGAAAAACAGGTTACAAAGTTGAAGTTTTTTAAAACACAGCCATTGTCGTGCATGTGTAAACATCCCAAAAAGAGAATCTATGAATACGATGATGTCGAGTTTTGTGTATAGGTATGTAGATTAAGGGCAAGCGTGAACAAACACGCAACAATAGTGGAGTATGTGGTACTGTAGTGTTGTTCCTGCTGAAGTGTTTACAAACCATCAGCAAAGTGTGCATTATTATCACATTACAAACAAAAGTAGACATACATCCTACACGCATGCCAAATTATGTGATACAGTCAAAGCTGCCAACAGCACATCATTACTTCCTTACAGGTACTGTTTAACAAGGTGACAGTGCCAGTTACTAAGTAATAAAGCATTTACCCATTTTCACAGATCTGTGAACAGGGTATCATTTTAAAAATTCATTCATTTTTTTAACGCACGGGAAAAATGTTTTAGTATTACTTAAATTCACATTTGCTAAGAACCCAGCATTTCTCGCCAATTCATGATAACTTATTTCAGTGGCGCAGAATCAATTCTTTCTTTCTTTTTTACAACAGACAACTCTATCATGCACTTCATTCATTTTACTCTGTTACTTAGCTCCATTGCACACTGCATGAAGAGCCATACTGTATACATCGGTCACTTTATTAGGTACACCTGTCCAACTGCTCGTTAATGCACGTTTCTAATCAGCCAATCACACTAAATGAATTTAGGCATGAAGACATGGTCAAAACAATCTGCTGCTATTTAAACAGAGCATCAGAATGGGGAAGAAAGGTGATTTAAGTGACTTTGAACGTGGCATGGTTGTTAGCGCCAGTCTGAGTGTTTCAAAAACTGCTGATCTACTGGGATTATCACTCACAACCATTTCTAGGGTTTACAGAGAATGGTCCGAAAAAGAGAAAACATCCAGTGAGCGGCAGTTCTGTGGGAGCAAGAGTCTTGTTGATGCCAAAGGTCAGAGGAGAATGGCCAGACTGGTTCGAGTTAAAAAAAAAAAAAAGAAAAGAAAAAGACAACAGTAACTTAAATAACCACTGGTTACAACCGAGGTCTGCAGTAGAGCATCTCTGAATGCATAACATTTCAAACCTTGAGGCAGATGGGCTATAGCAGCAGAAGACCACAACAGGTGCCACTCATGTCAGCTAAGAACAGAAAACTGTCGCTACAATTCACACAGGCTCACCAAAATTAAACAATAGAAGTTTGAAAAAACGTTGCCTGGTCTAATTTTGGCTACAACATTTGGATGGTAGGGTCAGAATTTGCCATCAACAACATGAAAGCATGGACCTATCCTGTTTTGTATCAATGGTTCAGGCTGATGGTGGTGGTGTAATGGTGTGGGGGATATTTTCTTGGCACAGTGGACCTAGTAGTACCAATTGAGCATCGTGTCAATGCCACAGTCTACCTGAGTATTGTTGCTCACCATGTACATGCCTTTATGATCACAGTGTACCCGTCTTCTGATGACTTCATCCAGCTGGATAACCAGCCATGTCATAAAGCGCGAATCATCTCAGACTGGTTTCTTGAACACGAAAATGAGTTCACTGTACTTGAATGGCCTCCACAGTCACCAGATCACAATCCGATAGTGCACCTTTGGCATGTGGTGGAAAGGGAGATTCGCTTCATAGATGTGCAGCTGACAAATCTGCAGCAACTGCGTGATGTATCATGTCAATATGGACCAAAATCTCTGAAGAATATTTCCATTACCTTGTTGGATCTATGCCACGAAGGATTAAGGCAGTCCTGAAGCCAAAAGGGAATTGAGCCCGGTACTAGTAAGGTGTACCTAATAAAGTGGGCAGTGAGTGATATATATATTTTAAAAAGCATAATAGTGCAATTTTAAATATGCAGTTTCAGTCATAAAATGTCAAATTATGGAAGTAATCCACTGTGGAAAGCCCACTTTACACAATTTAATCAATTTACAGCAGGAAAAAAATCTAATCATTCTCTATAAACATGCAACTTCACTCAGAAAATTGCATATTAAGAAAGTAACATGAGTTCTAAATGCATTTTTCCAACCAAGGAGCTACTAAACTAAAATGAAGGTTAATATTATGACACATGTTTGTGTTTCACTGAATATCTTCTTTATTGAGTGTAAATCTGGCCACTGTGTTGGTCCAGACAGACAGAGGGCGAGGGCTTGACCCGAGTTACCAAAAAAGTCTTTCAGCAGCCGAGTAATGAAAGAAACATTTCATGCCATCCTCATCATCTTCCCATTACGAGGCAAAAGAGGTGTGCTAATCAGACACAAGCCTGATATCAAACCAAAGCCCTGCAAGCCAAATTACGCTGACAGTAATCTCAGCGAACACCTCTCAGCACGCTTTTCATATCAGAACGAGAGAGGGAAAGAGCGGGATATAAGCTGAAAGTACAAACACACTCATAAATCTACACTAAATCCAATTAATATGGTTGCAAAATTCAAGTACAGACCAGATATGAGCTTTACAGCCATGCGGCAAAATGTGATGTGACCTAAAAGATTGAGGAGCCTTGGGTGAGGGTGATGGGTCTGTCTGCTTGCATCACTTCTATCATACATCATTAGTTTAATTATGGCACAGGCCCAGGCTCTCAGAGGGGTCACTTTAGGAGTGAGGGTCGCAACATTGCCCTCTAATAATAAAATGAAGTACTAGAAACTGTATTAAAAAGATAGCCTACAGGCAAAATCAAGCTCTAGACTGAGATGAAGATGCGAAGAGAAAGAGAGTTGGAAGAATATGGTTTATTGATGTAAACAACTAACAAAAATCCATTGGCACGTCTAAGAAGATGCTGGCAGGGAAATAAAGAACCTAAAGTGAATCGAAAACCGCTTGTGTGAAAGCTAGAGGCAGAAAGACAGACAAACACACACACGCACAATAGAGCTATTTCAACAAACACCACCTTTTTGAATATTTGAAAACAGGAATAGAATGGCCAAAAAAGAGTGCCAAGGTTTTTCCCAGTGAGCTGGTCAACTTTGGGTCAGCTGTAGAAAGCTAATATATAAATAATATGTGTGAATATACAAAAGAATCTTCTCCAAAGAATGTGTGTATAAAAATTTAAACAGGAGGAAAAATAAAAGATACTCATATCTTAAATTCAAAAATGAAAATTCTGTCGTCATTTATTCTTCCCACTACTCATCCTTGTTTTCCATACATTGAAAGTTTACAAAACCAAGTTTCTGCTTCTAAAACCACAAAAAATAACCAAAAAAAAAACCAGATTTATTGGAAATGCACTCCATTTGGATTGAGCTTCGTAAGATAAACATTCATTAACATGACTAACACACATACATAGAGAATGTTAAAACAGCTCAACAATTTCTGAGTGTGTGAGAAACAAAAGGGTTTTATGTTGGAGAATGCTCATGTACAATTTTGGTTAAATTAAGGAATTAAGTTGTCAATGAAACAAAACCAAAAATTTTTACTTTGATATTTATTTTTCCATTTGAAATGTTGTATACTTATTTAATATACAAGTAAGGGATAATCAAGGCTTGCCATGTGTTAAAGGATTTTAATGCACGACGTGGAGGCAAAGGACCACTTTGGATCACTTTGTGATCTGCCAAAAAAAATACACCTGAGAAAAAAATAATAGGTTCAAATGTCCAAAGACTGACCGTTAGATTCACCAAAGATCAATTATATATCCCGTTGTAACAACAGAGATGCACGAGATTAGATCCAGCCGAGTAGAATCGGAGATTCTCTGGCCGACATAAAGCTTACCTCGGGGGGAGTTTTTCGTGGAGCTGCCGATGACCGCCTGGAGCTTCCGATATTTATAAAACGTGCTTTTCTTACACACAAACTGCCGATTTGACTTTAAAATAACTACATTCTCG
Organism: Danio albolineatus; assembly: GCA_903798035.1. Lineage (NCBI taxonomy): Eukaryota > Metazoa > Chordata > Actinopteri > Cypriniformes > Danionidae > Danio > Danio albolineatus. The sequence goes on from CAIGQQ010031566.1 coordinate 198,782, forward strand.
CTTAAAAAACTCTTAAAACTTGATTTTGTGGCATAGTTTATGAGTATTTTCCTAATTTTGCGGCTTTCCCGTCCGCCATTAATAGCCCTCGTCGGTTTCAATAATCTGTTTTAACAAACTATTTTGAGATGATTTTACAAAACTCTTTAACAAATTAATTACGAATTCAGAGAACACAAGACAGAACTGCAGGATATGAGCTCAGAGTTGCAAGATAATAAAATCTCAAAACAAAAATAAGCTCACAATTTGAAATTCCAGTCTCATTTTTTTCCTTCTGAAAATTGGAAGATTCTCATTCTGCTAACAGTGTACTAATAGTTTACATATATACATATACATACACTTGAAGTTAGAATTATTAGCCCCGCTTTGATTTATTTATTTTTTTACTTTATAAAATATTTCCCAAATTATGTTTAACAAAGCAAGGAAATCTTCACATTATGTCTGATAATATTTTTTCTTTCTTTTTTCTTCTGGAGAAAGTCTTTTGTTTTATTTCGGCTAAAATAAAAGCAGTTTTTAATTTTTGAAAGACCATTTTAAGGTCAAACCTATTAGCCCCTTTAAGCTCATTCTTTTCAATAGTCTACAGAACAAACCATCATTATACAATAACTTGTCTAATTATCCTAACCTGCCTTATTAACCTTGTCAAGCCTTTAAATGTCCCTTTAAGCTGTATAGAAGTATCTTGAAAAATATCTAGTCAAATATTATTTACTGTCATCATGGCAAAGATAAAATAAATCAGTGATTAGAAAGGATTAATTAAAACTATTATGTTTAGAAATGTGTTGAAAAAATCTTCTCTCAGTCAAACAGAAATATAAACAGGGGGGCTAATAATTCAGGGGGGCTGATAATTGTGACTTCAACTGTATATATTAGAGTTGCAAAATAAAGTTGCAAAGGAAAACTGTGAATTAATGCAGCTGAATACTAGCAAAACCTGATTCAAATAGATTTGCAGTAAACCTAAAGATATATAAATTTTTTTCACACATTGAACAGATTCTGTGACATGTCTTCATCCACAAAACATGAATAAACTGTGCGATGATAAATGCTAAATCCTGGCCTGAAGTGAAAAGCTAAGAACTACTGCCGAGCACTCAACACTGATTTATGCATATGTGATACAAATTCAGAGCATATGTATACAATATAATGGGATTATGTGTTGTGGGTTGTGATTGGACTGCTTTAATCTGAACAGATTACAAACGTCCTGCTCGCCATTTGCACATCATCGCAGCTTCAACTGTCTCCCAAACAAACGACCAGCTGATTATTAAATTACTGAGGCGAAATTTACATTCCACTGCAGCGCATGACTCACATCTAACTTAAAGGCAAATCGCACACTATAGTGGGTTGTTGCTGGCAATGGAAAAGGCTCCACTGGCAGACGTTCAGACATCAGACTTACTGGGTTAATTTTAAACACACAATGGTCGTATGTCAATGCATACGCAATCTGTGACGCAAACAATTGTTCTGGGCTAGTATTTACACAAGGGAATATCATTTTAGTTGCATCAGTAGACAATGGAGGTCTGATGGACATCATATCATTTGCAATAAAAATTGTCCTCGTAATATTTTGTCTTACGGTGATCATAATGATAAAACCTACAGCAGGTATCACCTATCTTGCATGGGGGCGTAAATCGTTTAGAGTTATTGCTCCTAACTCATGTAATTCTCTCTCTAGACCACTCTATCATGTCAATAACCTGTATAATATTCAAATCACTGCTCAGAACTAATTTGTTTACATAATTATATCCTTCTTAAATTTATTTCCGTTTCATCTGTCTTCTATATTAGGTCTCATCTCTAGTGGTCACATTATTTCCTGTATTATTGTTTGATGCTGCCCTTTTGCACTATTATTTGACATCATCTTCAGTTATTGTATGTTTATTACATTAGTAAAGTGTCCTTATAAAGGTTCAACACTGTTGTTAAAAATCTCTCATCCTCAAAGATGCCTCAGGTATTATTATTGACTATTGCAATCCTTGCTTTAGGCAAACGTTGTTGCCTTATTATCATATTGTTTTTTAAAGCTTGATTTAGTTTAGCAATATCAATCTGCCAATTTATCTACCTACCTACTGTAATACCTACATCCATGCATCCATATGTTCATCTATTCGCTTATCCATCTGTGTCTGTCTGTTTTTCCATTCATTTATAGAACTAACCATCTAAATAAATATCTGTTGGTTTGTCCATCCAACCATCCGGCTGTTGATCCATCTGCCTTTCCATCACTGTCTGCTTATTTTTTTCATTTATTTATATATCTAACCATCTTATTATTTGTCTGTTGGTTTGTCCATCCATTCATCCATCCATCCATCCATATCTAATGTCTAAGTATTTGGCTGTTGGTTTGTCCATCCATCCATCCCTCAATTTTTATCTGCGTCTGTCTATTTTTCCATTCATTTATATCTAATGTCTAAGTATTTGGCTGTTGGTCTGTCTGTCTGTCTGTCTGTCTGTCTGTCTGTCTGTCTGTCTGTCTGTCTGTCTATCTATCTATCTCTCTATCTATCCATCCATCCATCCATCCATCCATCTATCTATCTATCGATGTATCTATCCATCCATCCATCCATCCATCCATCCATCCATCTATCTATCTATCTATCTATCTATCTATCTATCTATCTATCTATCTATCTATCTATCTATCTATCTATCTATCTATCTATAAATCTATCCATCGATGTATCTATCCATCGATCCATCTATCCATCCATCCATCCATCCATCCATCCATCCATCCATCCATCCATC
>CAIGQQ010031566.1:202333-212452 GCA_903798035.1 Danio albolineatus
ATCCATCCATCTATCTATCTATCTATCTATCTATCTATCTATCTATCATTTCATAAAAACTTAGATTGCAAAAGCTGGTGTGGATAAGGGTTTTAGAACATTTTTTTTGTTTTGTTTTTTTGTTTTAAGATAGAATGATCTATAGATAGGTCAAGGTAACTAGCCAAGGCAATTATATTGAATAATATTGACTTTATTATGTGATCCTACACCATAACCAATGCTAACAACTAAACAACAGAAGGCATTGATGATTCCAAGGTTCCATAATCCTGGACCACGCTGTATCTTGAGCAGCTGCTTGGTGCTTGGCGGAGTAGCAAGCATGAGACTGATTCCTGTGACCCTCCAAGGACAGACGAGCCTCGAGTTCTCCAGCCTTCGGCGCCTAGACTGCAGCTAGAGCTGCGCACCGATCAATTACTCTTTAGTGTTTGGACTCTAAGTAGTGAATATTAAACAACACTGAACTGAACTGAACTCCAACACTAATAACTGGACTGACACTTTCAATTTACTATAACCTTCTATGTGAAGCTGCTTTGACACAATCTACATTGTAAAAGTGCTATACAAATAAAGGTGAATTGAATTGAACAATACAAACTGAAAAAAAGCAAAACAAGTGGGATTAAATGCTCTATAAAACCTGTTATCAACACCATCTCTTACTCTAAACCACAAGTCGATAGATAACAGACTGATAGGATAGAATGATAGATCATAGATGGCTGATTAATGGATACCAAAAAGGATGGATAGAAAGATGGATGATGATGATGTCAAATTCGTTATTAGTTTGCTGATGAACAGGAAAAGCTCAGACACATCTATGCCTCACACTTTCTACCTCCAAACACTGCTGCAATGCTACATCCTTGCACTGAATTCAATCAACGGTTGAATGAATTCTGTCATTACCAGGATTAACTGGAAAGTCTTTGATACAGTGAGCGACTTCAGCAGGACGGCACATCATAACCTTGCTAATGTTCCATTTAGCAACTGAGGCAATATTCGCCAACTAAATAGTCTGGGGCATCATGCTCGAAATTGTCAACCGTAGGAGATCATATAATGATGGAGGTGCATTGCGAGCTGGTGGAATGAAAATTGGACAAATTGGATCTCATCTTCACGCACCCCAGGATCCAAACTCTGTCCATTGTTATTGTTATGTTGGTAGGGGAGGATTGGACACGATCCACGCTAATGAGTGAAATGAAAAACCAATCAATGCACTGCACAGTCTGTGAGTGTATAATTCACTTATTAGAAGGAATCAGTAGCTACGTTCATACGCGGCCTAATAACCCAACTGACAGCTCAGTCAGAATTAAAACACCTCAATCAGAAAATCATCAGCCTGAGTGCAATCTGTATTCACATCCAACTGAATGAGTTGTTAAATAATCCTTTTATTAGGAAAATAATTGTCATATAAAATAATTGTGCTGCATGTTCAAACTACTCATTTAAAATGAACTGAAACAACACAATTCTTGAGATTCTTGAGATAAAACTTGATTGTTTTATGTTCAGTCCATATAAATTAAAGAGCCCCTATTATGGGTTTTTGAAAATGAGCTTGCATGCAGTGTGTAACACAGCTCTAAGGGAAGTGAAATGTCCAGCTAAGGCTTAAATCTGAAAGTGCACAGTGTTTAAAACTATTGATTCATCCATAAAAGAGTCGACTCATAGTTCCTCAAACAAATCGCTGTGCTTACGAGTCTTTGGCCGTTTCGGCATGACGTGAACACGAAACATAAGCCCCGACCATTTGTGCGCGCGCAGCCCCGGGAGATTCGAAACCCCCAATCCTGCCCACAAACAGCAGCGGCAAGCAAAAGTTGCCAAATTGGGCGGTTTTGAATTTGATTGTGCAGGTAAAAACCTTTTGGAGAGGGTTTGGGCTGAAATCAGCGCGATTAAATCGGTTGCCTCATTGTTTTCTTCAGCTTGTAAATGGTGCATTTAACTGTGTTTTGTAACTTGTAACCGCTTGTAGTGTATCTGGTTAACTTCTATTCTCATATCGCGTCTAAAAGCATGTTGTAAACGCGATATGTGATGCTTTGTTTAAGGATAAAAATGCATTTGTAAGCTTGCGTTTCACTGCTGTTTGTTGTTGCTATGGCTACATCAGCGCTCCTACACCCGTGCGGTGGTCCTGTTTCATAATGGTTCAGCTGTTGCTTCTGGTTAAGAATAGAGCTGGGAATAAACTTCTCTCGCGCTGAATGATGTCGACCAACAGACTGGGTCATCGGTCCAATCAGCGGAGTTTAGCATCGCACTAAGTAGGGGTTTTGGAACAAATGAATCACTGAACGATTCATATAGGAGTCGCTGGGATAATTATGTAAAAAAAATGCATATTATAAGACAATGAAAGTGTTTTTTGACCTTGCGTGCATATTAGCCTGCTGTTGGAGACCCCCAAAACCAAAATATGACCCTTCTTAATGTATAATAGGGGCTCTTTAAGTTAACTTAATGACAACATAAATGAAAATGGTATATGCAGAGCTAGTGTTTCTTACCATACTGATACACTTCCGATCAACTGTTAATGTGACTTTTTTCCATTTTATAAGGTTCCTTTTACAGCATCGATGTTGTAATGTAATTAAAATATAAATAGTTAAATAAACTTTGGCATTCATTTGGTTGCTCAAGTGTAATATGAGATAAAAAGCTATTAACACGCAAGCTCTAGAATTAGCAGGCTGGCACAGAAGCTCCATTGAATATACTCGGGTAAAATAAGGGCGTACTCACACTATATATGTACAGTTTACTTTAACCGGGCCAAAGCACGTTGTCCCCCCCTTGCGTCTCCCCCGACGGCCCGCAATCACATTGCATTCAAGCCTGAGCACGCTTACGTCATCGAGGAAGCGCTCTCTGAGATTTCAGTGGAGATTTCTTTATATCAGTGTATCGTTTTAGTCGTTTGATATGCAGTGACACACAGTCATGCAGTGACGAAGAGATCAGCCACTGCTGACGCTCATAAACAATCATAAAGTCCTCGTGCTGCAGGAATTAGAAGGTTTACTAAAGGCGCAGCTGTGGTGCAGTGAGGGGTTTGCGTCTTTAATAATCTACGACAGTTTGCGTTCATTAAACAGTAAGAATGATTAATAAATCCATATGAAACAGTCCCCAAAAGTCACGTCTTCTCTTCAGTTTCGGGCTCAGGCGCGCTTTGCACTCACACTACAAGCGTACCGTGCCAAAGCCCAAGTGAACCGCGCTCAGGCACACCTCTTTCAACTGGGCCAGGGCCGGCCAACTGTACTGTGCCTGAGCCCGGTTCAGTGCACTCACACTTCTAAAATTATCCGGGAAATGGGCCTGAGCACGATTCGGATAGCATAGTGTGAGTACACCCTAAATGTTCACATTTTAAAGACATGTGTAAATGTAATTTAATGCAGTGCTTCTTGTACAATCTGAGACCCACTTTATATCCGATATCACTCAGCCAGTGGAGATTGCTGAGCAGTGACGGCAGAAACATCCCTAAACATAACACTTTCAAAACAGAAAAGTTTCTCCACACGATGTTGTAGAGCTGGGTATTGTCTACCATCTCATAATGTGATGCATTGCAAAATAGGGCCCAAAACATAATGATTCTGACTAATTACCATGGCGTGTCCAATAAAGTCATTCATTCATTCATTCATTCATTTTCTTTTCGGCTTAGTCCCTTTATTAATCCTGGGTCACCACAGCGGAATGAACTGCCAACTTATCCAGCATTTGTTTTACGCAGCGGATGCCCTTCCAGCTGCAACCCATCTCTGGGAAAGATCCATACACACTCATTCGCACTTACACACTATGGACAATTTAGCTTACCCAATTCACCTGTACCACATGTCTTTGGACTTGTGGGGGAAACCAGAGCACCCAGAGGAAACCCATGCAACCACAGGGAGAACATGCAAACTCCACACAGAAATGCCAACTGACCCAGCCGAGGCTCGAACCAGCGACCTTCTTGCTGTGAGGCGAACGTGCTACTCACTACGCCACCATGGCGCCCGTCCAATAAAGTGTTTACTACAATAGATTTTCTGCTTGTATTTTGTTGTAGTAATAAAAACTACATCAAATATTTTGCTATTAAAAGAAGAAAAAAAAACTGTTTAAAAAACTTTAATAATTTATAATGGCAGAAATATTACTAGGTAAAATACTAAAATATTCTTTAACTTTTAAAGTTGATTTCTCCCAGAAGCATCTGTATATGAGGAACAAGCATGGAATTTGTCAAAATACTGTTGAATTGATATGTTGAGCTCAACTCTCTTTGTTCCATGTGCCCCTTTTATACTTTGAGCACCTGCCCCTCCAAAGGTCTCTGCACTGCCCTGGCTGATTCTGAAAGAAAACAGACCTCAAACGCACCAATTTTGTAATGGCATACCTGTACAGTTCACCGGAAGTGCTTGACCCAGGTTACTGACAAACTAAAAGTTCTTCCGCATACTTCCGCGTATACCCTATTGTGTGGACCCTTACATTTTTTGCAGTGTACCTACAGTATATAACTAGATTCTAAACATACATGATGTATACTGTATCTGGAAATGATCCTCTCCAACCGATATCTTTCAGAGACTCTTGTCCAGAGATGACTTGGAGGATCGGAGGTTTATTAAGTAAAGTTGGCAACAAGAGAAGATAGCTTGCTTGGCATATTTTCAGCTACGTTAGCGAGGCAAACACGCCAATCACGCACTGCAGTGCCATGCAGAGTCATCTAACAATCTTTAGTCAGCAAGATGGTTGGTTTTCTCTGACAGGACCACCGACAGGACTCAGAAGCATCGTGCTGTTATGGTAATGTTGACAATAAATATGAGTTTTTGCGTGAGGGCATTCGATACAGTATAAAAAGAGTAAATTGTGACCTTATATCATAAAACCAGTCATAAGCTTTTTGGAAATTGAGATTATCGCTTGAAAGCTGAATACATAATTTATTTGAACACCTAGAACTGGAGGGTAAAAAACTAAATCGAAATATTGAGAAAATCACCTTTAAATTTGCCACAAAGTAGTTCTTGAGTTTTGATATATTTGCATTAGGGAATTTACTACATATTTTAAATGGAACACAACCTTTATTTAATACTCAAATGACTTTTGGTATAAAATAAATGTTTTTTTTGTTTGTTTTTTGACCCATACAATTTTATTTTTGACCCGTTTATGGCTATTGCCGAACATATACCTGCACAACTTAAGAATTAATTGTGAACCAGTGTCACAATTATTCCTTGTGTAAACAATAATTATAGAATTGAATTATGAGTAACAGTATAATGACGTGGTTCCAAAATATGACAGCAAAAATGTATAATGCTAAATAGTGTAAATATAAATGCATTGTTACTTTAATATTCATGGTGATTATATAATGCAGGCAGTGAAGGCAACCTCCAGTGTTTATGAGGCCTGAGACTGAGTTACTAATAGAGAGGCATTTGAAGCAGAAGAAAATGTCACATAATTGAATTATGACACACTGAGTTGGGTTTTATCACAGCAAAAAAGGACAAAAGGCCACAGAGGATTAATTAATAAATCTTTCAGAGGAAAGTAATTAAAACATAACAATTGTTTCATCGATTTTCCGTCCACAAATGATTTAGGTCAGTTAGAAACAAAATGATTTGATGCTCTCCATTTTTAATGTATTTTTATAGTATTGTGAAATATTAGTAAAATCCCTCCACAGCAACTGACCGAGATGATCAAGTCCACACTGAGAATGGGAATGGGGAAGATGAGGGATTTGGGGGATTTTATCTTTAAATGTAGCATGGATTTCAGAAACTACTGATCTACTGAGAATTTAATGCATAACCAAGGTATACAGAGAATGGTCTGAAAACAAAGTATCTGCTAAGCAATATGTTCAACCGGCCCAACATAGTTACTCAGTTCAACACCTTTGAGATGTGCAGAAATTGGAAAATTCACATCATGTACTGTACGTGATTCCAAGAAATCTGCAGAAACTGCATGATGCTGTTGTGATGGTTAGGTCAATATGGACCAAAAACTCTGAGGAATGTTTCCAGCAGCTTGTTGAATGTATGCCATGAAGAAATAAAGCAATTCTAAACCCAAAACGGTAATATTAAATACAGATTAACACAAGTGCTGGGCAACAGTTAATAACAACTAATCATTTATTCATTCATTTTCTTTTCGGCTTAGTCCCTTTGGTAATCTGGGGTCGCCACAGCGGAATGAACCGCCAACTTATCCAGCATATGTTTTGCGCAGTGGATTCCCTTCCAGCTGCAACCCATCACTGGGAAAGATCCATACACACTCATTCACACACATACTGTATATCACGGACAATTTAGCTTACCCGATTCACCAGTACCACATGTCTTTGGAATAGTGAGGGAAACCAGAGCAACCGGAGGAAATCCACACGAATATGGAGATAACATGCAAGCTCCAAACAGAAATGCCAACTGACACAGCCGAGGCTCGAACCAGTGATCTTCTTGTCTTGAGGCGATCGTGCTACCCACGCAGCCCGGGTTGTCAGGTGTGTGCAAAGCACTTGACTTGTGGTTCAAATCCAATCAAAAAAAAGAACTCACGAGACAGCTTTTCACATCGACGAAAAATTTAGTTTTGTGAGATCTCGTAGCTCAAGATCTCATCACACCCCTTGTATTTATATAAACAAAATTCATATACGCAGTACGCACACTGAAAGGGCCATGAGAGGAGGATTTTAAAAATAGGTGAAAACAGCAGCACGGATATGTGCCTGACTAACAAACCATAGAGTGCAACGAACTCAACTGATAAAAGACAAAGTCCGCTATTCTCCAACTCTTGTACAGCTCTCTGGGACAAAAATGTTTGGTGCAAACCAACAGCTTTGCTGTATCGGCCCTGACAGCATCGCGGGGAAAAACATGCAACAAACCCCATGGATCATGGAAACAAACACATACGACCAGAGTCTCACCTAGTCATTGGGTCTTCCAACTTGACAGGTCTGCTTTGCCTTCAGAAAGCACATGCTGTCATGAATAATCTTGAAGCAGGGTCTTTTCAAAGAATAAAGCCGCCTTTTCACTGCACACGACATTTGGACATGACTGTCGGAATAAGCCCACTTGTGGCAGTCGAGTTGTTGTGCACCATGAGAAAGAAGCTAATTCTCGTGGTGTCCGAAATAAATTGCAAAAAGAGCCTTTATTCTCAGTGCGTTCACCATGATTGGATGAATGAATAGAAACTCATAGACCGCTAAATATTTTGGAGGAAATGTGGAGACAACATAAAAAATAATATTTTTTATTACTCATTTATGAATTCATTTTTCTTTAATACAGACTTTTTTTTTCTTTTTTCTTATTCAAAAAATAACGAAAAAAAGAGTATTTCACATCTCACTTACATGCACTTGCTTGGAGAACACTGGAATACATCATTTGGATCCGAATTTTCTGCATACGTAGATGATTGGAACTCCACGCAGCTCCCAAACTACTCTTCATTGGAAATGAATGACTTCTTTGCAGTGAAAAGGAGGCTTAAGTCATCACTCCACTTGCAGTTTTGCAATATGTCACCAATTTTGATCCCGCCCAAAAAAATATTTTAACCTGGAAGGACTCCTCTGTCAAGCTCCTAAAGTTTGCAGATGAAACCACCCATATCGGCCTCATTCAGGACAGTGACGAGTCTGCTTACAGACAGGAGGTTAAGGAGCTGGCTATCTGGTGCAGACGCAACAACCTGGAGCTCGACATGCTCAAAACAGTGAAGATGATAGTGGACTTCAGGAGAAACCCCCCTGCTCTCCCCCCACTGAGCATCATGAACAGCACTGTGGCTGCAGTGGAGTTATTTAGGTTCCTGGGTACCACCATCTCTCAGGACCTGAAGTGGGACACTCACATTGACTCACGGAGCTGCTGAAACAGTTCTACACCTCCATCATTGAATCAGTCCTCTGTACTTCAATAACTGTCTGGTTTAGCTCAGCTACCAAATCTGACCTTCGAAGACTACGTCGAAGAGTTCGGACTGCTGAGCGAATTATTGGTATAACCCTCCCTACTCTCCAAGAACTGTACTTATCCAGAGAAGCTGCCAAATCACTCTGGACCCCTCACACCCAGCACACTGCCTCTGTGAACTGTTACCTTCTGGTCGACGCTACAGAGCACTGCGCACCAGAACAGCCCGACACAGAAACAGTTTCTTCCCCCAGGCAATCCATCTCATGAACACTTGATGATAATAATCGTGAAACCAACATCACTACTTGCTATACACTTTTACACCCACATACACTTATTTAACAACACACTTTACATGCCAATTTGCACATAACAAACTCACTTGTTACACACACATACACTTTTTTAACAACACACTTCACATGCTAATTTGCACATAACAGCTGCACATATAATGTTGTATATAATAATACACCTGTACATACACTTGTCCATCTGTATATTTGCATTTAACACTTACTTCTATTTTTTTAAACATATTTATTATCTGTTTTCTGTCCTGTCTCTGTAATTCTGTTGCACTGTAGAAGCTCTGTCACGAAAACAAATTCCTCATATGTGTGAACATACCTGGCAATAAAGCTCTTTCTGATTCTGAAGATAAAATTAGCTGACAAACACTCAAAAAATGCAGTTTTGCCACCATTTAAGCTGACAGGTGCTAACATTGTCTTAACTGATGCTCAACACACACAAACCTGTTAAAATCTCCAAAAAAAAAAAAAGTACCCCAGGGTTTCTTGAAACTTTAAATTGTCAAAACAAACTTTTATTTTGGATGCGATTAATTGATTATTTTTTGCCTGGCACTAATGAATAAATGTTGTGATTACAGTAAACAATTGAATATAACAGGATGGGGGGAAAATGTGAAAGTCAAGCTGAACAAAACAGAAAAGTTGTAGAAGAAAGTTCTTTTTTAGGCTTTTTTGGAGAGTCAAAATTTCATACACTAAGAAACATCTGGAGAGGAACCGAGAAACTTTCTCCAGAAAATATGAAAACTTTCAGCTCACCACACATGCGTGCTTTTCAATTTTTAATGGTATTGTGTTTCTGAGCGGTATGAAAAAAAAAAAAAATCTCAGTCCTACTGAGAAGAAATGGTCTGCAGTTTTGCTAGTGGGAGCGAGAAGTGCCGGGCCTCGACAGACTCACTTCATTATGGACTTAACTCCCCTTGGTCCCTGTGAGGGAGAGCGGAAGATGAGAAAGACTCGGTGAGAGATGAGAGGGTAGAAAGGGAGAGAGGATGAAAAAGACAGGGGGAGAGAGAGAGAGAGAGAGAGAGAGAGAGAGTACGGCTGTATCTGGGACAACCGTTGACATGACAAAACGGTTCTCTACGCAATAACAGTAAAAGAACGACTCAATTAGTGTGGCTCCTATCTCGGCTCCTTTATCGATCTTCTCCAGATGAAGAACAGCAGACGAGAGAGTTTTCAATCAAGCGCTAGTTTCTGAAGAAGGACAACGGCGAGGTTCACGCCGGGTGAAAATCCATGGCTGGAAATATAAATAAATATGCAAAGCGTATAGGTTGGTTGATTGGTAGGCTGGGTGTGTAGGTTCGTCTGACCCGATTTGATGCTATTGAAATGCCAGTTCTTTCATGATTGTGTTGAATACAATTGTCGGGCCGGGTCGGACATGAACGGAGAGCGTCCCCGCGGACAGATCAATCGGACAACTCATCAGAGGCAGCGGGCACCCAGGACAATTCAATCCCTTTCAAAATTAACCTTCAAGATAAGAAGGAAAAAAGCTGGCTATGTCGGCTCAACACCCCCAATGGGAATGTTTTTTTTTTTTCTTAAACGTGTTAGCTTAACCCTAAATTGTCATCATTTAATCGCCCGTGTAAGATGTAAGAATAAATTCAGTAATATCAGAAAGATCTCTATCCCTCTATTTACAGTCATTCATACTATTCATACATACTGACTGTTTCAAAATGTTTATAAAATAGATCCAAACATAAATCCATACGAATCAGGCAAGCCTTGAGGGATGAAGATGGGCCGTGACACAT
>CAIGQQ010031566.1:214228-226016 GCA_903798035.1 Danio albolineatus
ACACACACACACACACACACACACACACACACACACACACACACACATATATAATTTTTTTATAGAATCATCATGTAACATGAAGATTAGAGTATTGATGCTGAAACTTTTGACAGGAAAACCAACAGGAAAACCAAAACAACATTTGAAAAAAAAATATAATAAAATTTTGATGTTTTGAACTAAATTCACAATATTATAGTTTTACATTATTCGATTAAATAAAAAAATAGTAATTGTTATTACCCTTTAAATACATCAGACCTTTTTTCTTGTAAATGAGCTTTTTTAAAACTTTTTTCAAAAATGTCACTTTAGACATTTCTTTGGTTTTTCTTTTGCATCAAAACCAGCTAAATCCACTTCTGCTTTTTTTTTTACTAAGAACCTCTAAATCCATCTACAGGGACAAGGTATTGTAATTAGTTGAAAAATTACTAAAGATGCAATTACAAGTTATTGTAACAAACATAACACATTACACAAACCATCTAAAACTAAAAATAAGTAAGTGTCAAGTAAGTGACAGTTCATTCCGCAGTGGTAACCTCTTATAAACCAGAGACTAAATGAACATTAATTAAAGAAATCAATAACATAAAAAATGACTAATTAAATCTTAACAATCTGTAGTCATTTCTGATTTTTAGCATTTAAATTTTATGTAAGGGTGCCACGGTGGCGTAGTGAGTAGCACGTTCGCCTCACAGCAAGAAGGTCGCTGGTTCGAGCCCTGGCTGGGTCAGTTGGCATTTCTGTGTGGAGTTTGCATGTTCTCCCCGTGGTTGCGTGGGTTTCCTCTGGGTGCTCCGGTTTCCCCCACAAGTCCAAAGACATGTGGTACAGGTGAATTGGGTAGACTAAACTGTCCGTAGTGTGTGAATGTGTGTGTATGGATGTTTCCCAGAGTTGGGTTGCGGCTGGAAGTGCATCCGCTGCCTAAAAAATATGCTGGATAAGTTGGCGGTTGATTCCGCTGTGGCAACCCCAGATTAATAAAGGGACTAAGCCGACAAGAAAATGAATGAATGAATGAATGAATGAATGAATGAATGAATGAATTTTATGTAAGTAGAACAATGTGAACATTGCAAAAATCGCAATAAGCTTGTTGAATTCAAATAATGTAGTGTCAACATTGTGAAACATCAATATCTGACCATTGTCCATCAATATAAAAAGCTTATCAGGCGTATAGGTAATATGAAGTAGTATAAATAATGTATATTTTTATACATTATATTTATTTCTAGAAAATAGCTTACATTAGCAAATAAAAAAAGGTTAGGTCTACTGGGCAAAAAGGGGGATGTCTCTCAGACACCTATAGAAGCTGTCATTATTCATTCTCGCCATACTTATGGTCTTTGTCTCTTTTTCGTCTCGTTTATCCTCATAGCATCCATGAGGGATATAAGAACGGCATCTTAACTTCGTCTTTCGTGAAACGCAGTTGCCGTTTAATGGACAGTAAAGCAGACTCATTCAAAGTAGCGTCGCTGTGCAAAAAATCAATAGGAACGCATGCTACACTTCCAACTGTACAGTGTGTTTTCTTTTTCTTATAATGCTCAGAGTTTTGAGGTAAGGGACATTTTCATTTGCCATTCACTGACAGTCAGACAGGCTCACCCAGTTCATCAAACTCCATCTTTTAATATCTAAATCGAAAGCGGAATAAAAGCCGTCTCATCAGCGTGCTGCTACATTGAACACATATGATTCGATTTGCACCTTCTGATTGGACCTCAGGACATATTGGTTTCTGCAGTCAAAGGCAAGTGGCATTTAGAGGCTTTTGCCAACAAATTGTTAACTCTGAATGCGCTGACGCTCCGATTTAGATGATTTGAAGCAAAACTATTTGTTGAACATGTACTATGTGCCTAAAGCATTCGCTCAATGTCATTAGCTCTGTTTTGGCAGAAGTGGCCAGCGAAAACCCCAACATAATTTATTATAAAATCTTCATCAAATCTTAGCAATTACTCTTCCTTCACATAATAAATGATACAACTTATATCATTATTTTTCTTATTTATTACTATTGTTACTTTATATTACATCTTTTTCTTATACAGTATATTACTGAATGTTTATTTAATAACATATAATAAAACCTTTATTTTTATTTAATTTCGAGATAAAATATGTTTGCAGATAGTTACATGCTAAGTGAACATAAAAATAAATAAATAATAAATAATAAAATAATTATGATAATAATAAAATAAAAAAATAAATAATAAAACAATCCTAAAGTCAGTTATTCTCTTTTGAAAATGTGCGTTCTATGTCAGAATGTCTGTTTGTTTTGGTCTGTTTAACTCCTCCCACTGCCAGCATATACAGTTTTTTTTTTTTTTTTTTGGCACACCGGGTTGCCTTGGCAAAAACCACAACGTATTTTATGTCAGTCAAGAAGGATGGCTCAAGTAAGGGATAATCAACGGCTTGCCATGCATTAAAGGATTTTAATGCACAACGTGAAGGCAAAGGGCCACACGACGCGCAGCGGAGTGCATTAAAATCCTTTAACGCACGGCAAGACGTTGATTATCCCGCTTATTCCATGGTCATTTGCCAAGGTAGGCCTATATTTAAACTAGTTTTTCTCTTTGCTGGCCAATATTTGTTCGAATTTTTGTCCGTTTTTAGATGTTAGATTTTCTAGTCCCTCCACTGAATCAGCTGTGACAGACTGACAGGCAGACGGAGAGAGAGAGCATCTGCGTGCTGAGGGGATGAGGGAGGATCTGTACATGTACCTGTATATCTCTTAACATTAATACTGCGAAAGCTGGGCTATCATTTACATGAACAAATGAACATACAATATTAATATTATTATACTTTTAAAAAGAACCTTATTAAATAAATACGCTTTAGGAATACGTATTATGAAGAGAAAGCAGCCAGAGCCTATTTCAGAAATCTCTGCTGTTCAATATGTAGGAAAATTTAGGAAAAGAAACACATATCGGGACAAGTAGGAGGACATTCTGCTTTATTTATTTAAAACAAAAGCAATCAGCCGAACACGCAGGATCAGTGTAATATTACATTATTTACGGTCACAGATTAATCATGAAATTTATATTTGTGATCTGCCAAAAAAATAAACCTGAGAAAAAAATAATAGGTTCAAATGTCCAGAGACTGACCGTTAGATACACCTAAGATTAATTATATATCCCGTTTTAACAACAGAGATGCAAGAGATTAGATCCAGCGGCGTAGAACCGGAGATGCTCTGGCCAACATAAAGCTTCCCTCGGGCGGAGCCGTTCGCGGAGCTGCCGCTGACCGCCTGGAGCTTCCAACATTTTTAAAAACGCGCTTTTCATACACACAAACGGCCGATTCAACTTTAAAATAACTACATTCTCCCTTGAAAAACTCTTAAAACTTGATTTTGTGCCATAGTTTATGAGCATTTTCCTCATTTTGCGGATTTCCCGTCCGCCATTAATAGCCCTCGTCGGTTTCATGCGCAGCACATGCGAGTTGCAATAGTAACTGTAAACGTTTGGGAGAAGCGCATTTATTTCCAACTGTGATCAAAACTGACTGGAACTTCAGTGAAATATACCACACCCTCTAGCCAATCAAAATCAAGAATTTCAACCGACCATGGAATAATACTCAATTTATGCAACCAGTTATGCAAATAATATAAATATTCCAAACTTAAACATTAACTAGGCAGCTTACAATGTGAGGCTTAATTGACAGGCACACTCACTAGTGTTGGTATTGTCAATCTGACAACCTGGATGGTTGGAGAAGGGACCAGGTAAAACAAAACCTTTCCCAATATTTTGAATTTAGAAAGCAATACCCAGGTCAATCACTAGGTGTCAATCCTACATACTGCAGCTTTGAAAAAAAACAAACAAAAAAAAAAACATCTGCACTTCAAATCTGCTAAAATACTTAAAATACAGACACTTGCACTAGTTTCACACATTTTCCCCAGACACCTTCCTACAACATCAGGTGAGTGGGCTTGACAAACCACCTGAAGAACCAATCTTCTCTCTCCCAAAACATATAATTCACATAATGCACATAATTCTCTGAGCACTAACAGTTCCCTTGTATAATTAGCACGTCTTGTGTGTATTGCCTCTTCTTGTTGAACTGCCTCCTCAATCGCAAGTTGCTTTAGACAAAACTGTCTGCTAAGTGACTAAATGTTACTGTAATCTTCATAGGAATCTCATCTACACATGTGAACACTTGAATGTGACACTTGGTGATAGGTTCAACAAACCGACTATCCTAACAGATGCATAAATCATAAAACTGACATGTAAATGAGCTGCGTTTCATCACATCCTACACTCTCAGGAAAAAAAAAAAGTTTAAAAAAAGCTGTCAGCGTAACTTTAAAGGTGCATATGAGAACCTAAAAAGTACAAATGTATGACAGCTTTTGTATCTTTATTTCTGAAAGCGTACATGCCTTTGTCTTTGTTTAAACTTTGTTACCAAGTCTGTTTCATCATCCATAAAACCCATCTCTACCTTAACTAAAGGATTTCTCATTCCTTTTTTCTCCTCACAACTTCTTTATCCTTCCTGCAATGCCCTCGCAAGCCCTGGAACACCATTATCTGGCAGCCATTGATAAATTATCTTCAGATAAAGAAAAGAGGAGCTAATTAATATCGAGAGGAGCTCCGGGTTGCGCATCGATACAGTGCCTTAAAATACCATCTAACTTAGGAAAGAGAGATTTAACTCAGGCATTGCAGGCTTCCTTGCAGTCACGTGTGATGATCACAGACATTTTTTTGGAGGAGACATCAGAAAATATCGAATCTACATTTCACTGATGTACTTGTTTGTGTATGGCCTGGTCAGATTTAGCATAGTATTGGACAGTGGCGCACTTATTGGGCCGAGATTTGTGATGGAAAGGAGAAATAAAGAGGCCCAGAGGAAAAACTTCATACACTGCGATCAATACTTAAACCAAATTAGAAGAAGACATAAAACAGCAGCAGCACACCTAATGAATAAAGTCTAACCTGTGGTAAAGGACGGAGGTATGGTAAGGTTATCTAATGAAAATTATACGGGGAAGGTTAGAGCAAGATAAACCCTCGATCCTTCATTGTTTCAAAAGTTTGGTGGTCAGATAACAGCTTAATTCTAAGGAAGATCCTACAACTGTATGAGGATATGAGAGGAGAAGGAATGCACACAATTACCAGGTTTCTATATTTATAATCTTTGATACCATGACAAAATACACTGACTGGCCACTTTATTAGGTACACCTTACTAGTACCCGTTGGACCCATTTCGTCTTCAGAACTGCCTTAATCCTTTTTGGCAAAGATTCAACAAGGTACTGGAAATATTTCTCAGACATTTTGCTTCATTTTGACATGATAGCATCACAAAGTTGCTGCAGATTTGTCGGCTGCACATCCATGATGTGAATCTTCCATTCCATCACATCCCAAAGGTACTCTATTGGATTAATCTGGTGACTGTTGAGGCTATTTGAGTACAGTGAACTCATTGTCATGTTCAAGAAACCAGTCTGAGATGAGTCGTGCTTTATGACGTTGCGCATTATCCTGCTGGAAGTAGCCATCAGAAGACGGGTACACTGTGGTCATAAAGAGATGGACATGGTCAGCAACAATACTCAGGTAGGCTAGGGCATTGACACGATGCTCAATTGGTACTAATGAGCCCAAAGTGTGCCAAGAAAATATCCCCCACACCAGTAAACCACCACCATCAGCCTGAACCATTGTTATGAGGCAGGATGGATCTATGCTTTTATGTTTTAGATTCCAAATTCTGACCCTACCATCCTAATGTCGCAGCAGAAATTGAGACTCATCAGACCAGGCAACATTTGTCCAATCTTCTGTTGTCCAATTTTGGTGAGCCTGCGCAAATTGTAGCCTCAGTTTCATGTTCTTAGCTGACAGGAGTGGCACCTGGTGTGGTCTTCTGCTGCTGTAGCCCATCTGCCTCAAGGTTGGACATGTTGTGAGTTCAGTGATGCTGTTCTGTATACTCAGTGGTAACAAGTGGTTATTTGAGTTACTGTTGCCTTTCTATCAGCTCGACCCAGTCTGGCCATTTTCCTCTGACCTTTGGCATCAACAACGCATTTGCGCCCACAGAACTGCCACTGACTAGATATTTTCTCTTTTTTCGGACCTCCTGATATGGTTCTGTGTGAAAATCCCAGTAGATCAACAGTTTCTGTAATACTCAGACCTGCCCGTGTGGCACCAACAACAATGCCATGTTCAAAGTCACTTAAATCACTTTTCTTCCCCATTCTGATGCTCAGTTTGAACTGCAGCAGATTGTTTTGACCATGTCTAAATGCCTAAATGCATAGAGTTGCTGCCATGTGATTGGCTGATAAGCATTAACGAGCAGTTGAACAGTTGTACCCAATAAAGTGGCCAGTGAGTGTATAATACAAGAAATGTAATTTTAGGAATTTACCTTTTCAACCTACTCAAAAAAGAAAAGTAAAGTAAAACAATCTATAAAACCAAATTCACTGGAAAAAAAAAACAATTCATTGAATTTCCAAATTTAAGGTAACTGGTCGCAAACAATTTATATGGTCTGAATTTAAACCAACAAATTAAATTTAGTAATGTTTAACTTGATTTGTTAGTTCAAATACAGCCCATATAAATTGTTTAGAGCCAGTTACCTTAAAATCTAAGAAATATAATGAATAGGTTTTTTCAGTGTTGGAAATTGAGGGTGTTTGATGTCATTAACATAGCAAGATATGCCCAGTGTCACTAGTTAAAACTGCTTATTTCTCTGGATTTGAACATTCTTTGAAACACTACAGATAATGTAAGTACACAAGTCAGCAAAATATCCAGCAGTTCTAGTTGTTTTTGGATTTTTAATAATTAAAAAAAATAAAATAACCTACTTTGCCTTTAACATTGAGGTAACTCAAAAACAACAACACAAAATCTATTAACAAAATAAATCACAAACAAATCAAACCATGTAATTCCCTGTCAAAAAGAAAAACTGCATCTAATATTAGACGTTGTTGTGTTGAAATATAAGCCTGCAGGTGCTGCAATTAACAGTGTACTGCACATTTTCTACATTTAAAAAAGGTCATGAACTGCCCTTTTTTATTCTGAACAGTTTTATAAGGTGCACTTATAATGTTATCAAGACTTTTACAATATTACATTTTGTTCCTTTCTGTTTTTTTTTTGTTGTTTTTTTGTCCTCGGGCATTCATAAAGATCATCTCCATAATCCAATAAAAGTAAAATGGTTGCAGAAACCAAATGTTTCCTTGCACTTTGATAAAATAAAGTTCTGTTTTCATCATGAAAGGCTAATTCAAGCTTAAGTTCAGACATTAGTGGATCAATATAAGGTTTAAAAGATTAGTTAGTGGGCGGAGCAAAACAGTGATGTACTGTAGAAGCAGGTGTTGATCTTCTGCGGAGTTTAGCCACACTATTACTTAATAAACCTTTCATTTTGGCAGATTGGCAGTAGAAGTAAGCTGTAGAAGTTTTAACTATAAGCTGTTTACAAAATGAACTTTTATGAATATATAAATTCCTTCTCCACTCTTCTTTTCTGAAAACTCAGACAATCACAATAATCACCCATTTTGGATTGAGAATGCATCATTTTGCAGTAAGGTGACAAGGTTGCATCTCAGATGGAGTGCATTGCAACTGATCTGAAGGTTAGTTTTCCTGTTGTTGTTGTGCATCAAATAACTTATAAGTTAATTTGTTTTGATTATAGTTTTAGATTATAGTTCATTTGTTTTGATTATTTGATTATTTGTTTATTTACATCTCCTCGTTTGATTACCATGTACACAATCTCATTAGTGTCCACACAGTATGTTTTTAGGATTTTATGGCAAGATTGTACAGAAAGTGCAGAATTATTAGGCAAATGAGTATTTTGACCACATCATCCTCTTTATGCATGTTGTCTTACTCCAAGCTGTATAGGCTCGAAAGCCTACTACCAGATAAGCATATTAGGTGATGTGCATCTCTGTATGACAAGGGGTGTGATGTAATGACATCAACACCCTATATCAGGTGTGCAGAATTATTAGGCAACTTCCTTTCCTTTGGCAAAATGGGTCAAAAGCAGGACTTGACAGGCTCCGAAAAGTCATAAGATATCTTGCAGAGGGATGCAGCACTCTTAAAATTGCCAAGCTTCTGAAGCGTGATCATCCAACAATCAAGCGTTTCATTTAAAATAGTCAACAGGGTCGCAAGAAGCGTGTGGAAAAACCAAGGCACAAAATAACTGCCCATGAACTGTGAAAAGTCAAGCGTGCAGCTGCCAAGATGCCACTTGCCACCAGTTTTGCCATATTTCAGAGCTGCAAGATCACTGGAGTGCCCAAAAGTACAAGGTGTGCAATAATCAGAGACATGGCCTCCTTGTTCACCTGATCTGAACCCCATAGAGAACCTGTGGTCCATCATCAAATGTGAGATTTACAAGGAGGGAAAACAGTACACCTCTCTGAACAGTGTCTGGGAGGCTGTGGTTGCTGCTGCACGCAATGTTGATGGTGAACAGATCAAAACACTGACAGAATCCATGGATGGCAGGCTTTTAAGTGTCCTTGCAAAGAAAGGTGGCTATATTGGTCACTGATTTGTTTTTGTTTTGTTTTTGAATGTCAGAAATGTATATTTGTGAATGTTGAGATGTTATATTGGTTTCACTGGTGAAAATAAATAATTGTAATGGGGATATATTTGTTTTTTTGTTAAGTTGCCTAATAATTCTGCACAGTAATAGTCACCTGCACACACAGATATCCTCCTAAAATAGCTCAAACTAAAAACAAACTAAAAACTACTTCCAGAAATATTCAGCTTTGATATTAATGAGTTTTTTGGTTTCACTGAGAACATGGTTGTTGTGCAATAATAAAATTAATCCTCAAAAATACAACTTGCCTAATAATTCTGCACTCCCTGTATTTCCATCTGGCGTTTTCTATCCCATTATGATATCCCAAACTCATTCATTCATTCACCTTGGCTTAGTCTCTATTTCAATGGAAATAACCGCTAACTATTCCAGCAAATGTTTTACACCACGGATGCCCCTTCAGCTGCAACCCAGTACTGGGAAATATCCATACACCATGGCATTCACACACGCTCAGACACTACGCCTACAGCCAATTGTTTAATTCATTCAATTCACCCATTCACCTTATTCTCCGCGTACAAGCAGGCGCAGCAATATGAATCATTTTGGCTCAAGACTTCCGGTCTCATTCACTTCCATTCATATTTAGACTTAAAAACCAGCTCGTTATGCTGCTTGATGTTGCCCACTGCTATTTTTCTATTATATTATTCTATTTTGTCTGTATAGTCATGCAAACACTTTTTTTTTATACTTTTATTTTAATTTTTTTTTTAAGTACAACAGAAAAACCAACCAACCAACAAACAAACAAACAAACAAACAAACAAACAAACAAACAAACAAACAAACAAACAAACAGTATTGTCTCAGAATATACACACTTTGCAGGTAAGTATAATATGAATTGCTGTACATGTGTGTACATTGTTGGAGATACAAAATGTAGTGTTACACAGTCTGTAGACATCAAAAAAATGCTAAAAGGTGCCAGTCAATTATTATGAGGAGGCTGGATTTAGAAGGATCACGTTTCAGGTCTAAATGTCCAAGAAAAGTTTCCCAGGTAGCAAAGAATTTTACGTAAGAATAGGTCCTGATTAATCTGAGCTTTTCCAAATGTATAAGAGAGGCCATATCCATTAACCAGGTTCGATAAGGAGGTGGTAGAGGAGATTTCCAGTTTTTTTAGTATTAGCCGCTTGGCCACAGTCATGCCTTGAGTAAGGGCTTGTTGGAGATGTTTTGGAAGGGTAAGGGAGTGTTCTGAAACCCCAAAAATAGCAAGCTCCGTGTCCGGCTGGAGGGAAATATTATAGGCCTTGGAGTATAGATCAAAAACGTTTGTCCAAAAATTAAACAAAGAGGGGCAAAACCAAAAATGCATGAGCTGTGGTGTCCTCTGTAATTTTACATTTGTCACACATTGGTGAGATAGAGGGAAATATTTTGTGTAATTTGGTTTTGGTAGAGTGCAGGCGATGCATAACTTTGAACTGTATTAACTGGTGCCTACTGTTTACAGAACAAGACCCTACTGCAGTCAGGCACTTATCCCATAGTTCCTCTGATATCTCAGTTCCAAGTTCATCCTGCCAAGCCACTTTAAATTTCTCATTAGAAGTTGAGGCAAAGGTTTCAAACAACCCAACAAAATTTGAGATGAGATGAGTGGAATGCAAACACCTGTTTGACCGTTTTCTGCTGTTTATTATTCCTAGTCATTTCTCCTATAGACAACTGAATCGGAAGTTATAAAACAAATCGTGAATATGGTCAATATGGTCAATAGTGCATGTCTTTGGACTGTGGGTGAAACCAGAGCACTCTGAGGAAACCCACACGAATGCATGGAGAACATGCAAACACAGAAATGAGGCGGCAGTGCTAACCACTGAGCCACTCGCTGCCCATATCCCAAACTTCATATTAAAAAAAATAAAATAAAACAGATGGAAAAACAACTAATGAGTCTTCAATAGCAGTATAGTTGAAGAGAGCTCACGCTGATCAAAGAGAAAGAGTGGATTGATGCAGACAGCACTTAACCTTTCCGACTAAACTGAAACCGGATCACGCATTGTAAGCGAATCATCAAATGCATCTGTATTGAGCCGCTTCCACTGAGGTCTTGCATTAGTCAATGAAAAGCTAACAAACGGAGGCTCTCATATTAATTGGATATACAGTGCTCTATGAGGTTTCTCACAAAAGAGATCACAAGCCCCGTTTAATAAAGTAATATCAAAAGATAACATTTATGCAAAACAACCTCTTTTACAAGAGACTGAATATACAGCATGGATATTATTTTCCACTGTTCTTTATTCATTATTGAGTACAATTCAGGCTTTCAAACTAAAAGGGACATTTGGGGCTGCTAGTGTGGATCTAACAGAGATCAAAGCCCAATGTATGATGTGTTTTTAATATTGAACATGGATATTAAGATTGGAGGTTGATGGCGATTCTGTCGTATACTGTATATATTTTAGTTTGATACGATATGATATACATATATATGTACATACATATATATATACTTTTATTTAATTTAAATGAATTGTCATCATTTCTGGAATGATTTCTGAAGAATCATGTGACTGTTAAAAGTTCAGCTTTATTGATGTTAAAAAAATACCATAGGTTTAAATATATATTAGAAATATAAATAAATATATATTAAAATATAAATTACTTTTTTAAATATAGTATTAATATAACTAAGATTTAAAAAATTATCTTAAATATAGCTTTGGTGTTCATAAG
This sequence comes from Danio albolineatus, assembly GCA_903798035.1. Taxonomy (NCBI): domain Eukaryota; kingdom Metazoa; phylum Chordata; class Actinopteri; order Cypriniformes; family Danionidae; genus Danio; species Danio albolineatus. The sequence goes on from CAIGQQ010031566.1 coordinate 225,677, forward strand.
CAATTTATGAGACACATAACACAACCCAACACAACACAACTCAACAGGCGTCACGGTGGCGCAGTGAGTAGCACGATCGACTCTGAGCAAAAAGGGCGCTGGTTTGAGCCTCGGCTGGGTCAGTTGGCATTTCTGTGTGGAGTTTGCATGTTCTCCCCGTGTTCGTCTGGGTTTCTGTGGGTGCTCCGGTTTCCCTCACAAGTGCAAAGACATGTGGTATAGGTGAATTGGATAAGCTAAATTGTCCTTAGTGTATGTCTGTGAATGAGTGTGTAATGATGAGTGATGATTGTGATGTTTCCCAGTGATGGGTTGCAGCTAGAAGATCATTCGCTGGGTA
>CAIGQQ010031566.1:227249-247753 GCA_903798035.1 Danio albolineatus
CATAACATAACATAACATAACATAACATAACATAACATAACATAACAAAACATAACATAGTGCTGGGCAAAGGTTAATCAATTATTTCCATCCAAAATAATATACATTACTTTTTAAATATACTATTAATATAACTAAGAAAAAAATAATAAAATTTCATTATTTATTTTTTTCTTAAATATAGCTTTGGTGTTCAGAAGCAATTTATGAGACACATAGTAACACAACACAACAACACAACACAACTCAACAGTTTCCCCCAAAAGTCCAAAGACATGTGGTATAGGTGAATTGGGTAAGCCAATTTGTCCTTAGTGCATGTCTGTGAATGAGTGTTTGATGATGAGTGATGAGTGTGATGTTTCCCAGTGATGTGTTGCAGCTGGAAGGTTCTCCACTGCGTAAAACATACAGTATGCTGGATAAGTTGGTAGTTAATTCCACTGTGGCAATCCCAGATTAATAAAGGGACTAAGCCGAAAAGAAAATGAATTAACATAACATAACACAACACAACACAACACAACACAACCCAACACAGCATAATATAACATAACATAGTGCTGGGCAAAGGTTAATCAATTAATTCCATCCAAAATAAAAGTTTGTTTTAACATAATGTGTGTGTGTGTGTGTTATATATATTTATTTATTATATATATATATGCAATACACACACATAAACAAAACTATACAAAAACAACTAAATATAAATATAAAATACATTATAAATTATAAATATAACAATCACATACAGTAACAGTCCTTGTTCTTTTTTGTTTTTGTTTTTAGTCAGCAAGTCATACTCTCTATTTAAAATAGTACAAAACAAGAACCAGGAACCTGCTTTAAACTTTGTTAATTTTATTTCCAGCATGACAACACTAACACACCAATGGCTGATGAGGAAACACCCCTCTTTCTTTACATTCTATATGTGATATCGCGATGTACATCTGCTCTTTCTGCTGCTTGCAGTGCCCTTCAGACGGATCATATAGTCTTAATATGGTCAAATACCCGGTGATGTCCACTTCAAAGGGCACTACTGGGCAATCTGAACATTTATAGATCCCATTAAAAAAAACATCTGCAGAGTAATAGTCTTCTGAAATGAGCTCCAGCAAACTTTAAAGTGAACTGTGTAAGTTTTGAGCCACTACCAGCGCTAAATGGAAGAGCAGTGTCTTTAAGTGACCCGATTTGGCTCAAACTATGACTTGAGTTTTGAGTGAGACAAACGGAGGAGGGTTTTTTCTTTTTAAACCAGTCATCAATTTTATAGTTCTGTTTGTGGCACAGAAATTATATACCTCAGCTTTATTTTTGAACATTGCAAACTGTTATTTAATGTGTCAGCAAATTCCCGTTCACATTTTGACTCAGGTCTCTGGATGTACAGTAACTAGAAAAGTGACTGCATGTTTTTAGTTTATTTTCATCTTACGCTCGGTTCATTATAGCAGAAGCTGGACACAATGGAGGTTGTGATCTCAGCACAGTTCTTCACAATAAATCACTTTGGCTGCATTTACACTGCATGGTTCAAGTGACTCAAATCCGATTTTTTTCTCCCATGTGGCACAGATCGGATATGGCATAAGACATTTTTTGCTATTTCTGCGGAGTATTTTGTTAAAAATCTGCATATTTATGCGGAATGATGTTGAGAGTATCATAACTAAAACCTTAATATATGAAATAAATACCTTTTATTTAATGTTTACAATGTTTACAATGCGAATCCAATTAGATCCGAATCAATTAGAAGCCTCTAATATAAAATGTCTACTAAAAGACAGAAAATAGTACTTTACAAACTGTATTGTAAATAAATCATATGCAAATTTGCATATTAGTCAATATTATTACTGAAATTCATTCAATCATTCATTTTCTTTTCGCCTTAGTCCTTTTTATTAATCCGGGGTCGCCACAGCGGAATGAACCGCCAACTTATCCAGCATTTGTTTTACGCAGCGGATGCCCTTCCAGCCACAACCCATCTCTGGGAATCACATCCATACATTCTCATTCACACATACACTGTGGACAATTTAGCTTACCCAATTCACCTGTACCGCATATCTTTGGACTGTGGGGGAAAACGGAGCACCCGGAGGAAACCCACGCAACCACGGGGAGAACATGCAAACTCCACACAGAAATGCCAAATGGCCCAGCCGGGGATCGAACCAGCGACCTTCTTGTTGTGAGGCGAACGTGCTACTCACTACGCCACCGTGGCGCCTATTACTGAAATTATTTAGAAAATTTAATTAATGTAAATTTAGACACATTTACACCAGTAAATAAACAGAATCAATGATGGGCTAAAAATCTGCGGAAATCTGCGGAATTCTGCACGCACAGATTCCGTGTGGGCCTAGATATGGCCCATGTATGTGTAAGCAGGAAAATAAATCGCACGTATCTGCAGTGTAAGCAGGCAGATCGGATTTTCACCTGCCGCGCGTCATTAAACACAAGTGAATGACATCAAGTCTGATGCTTTCATTTCAGAACAGACTTCAGCAGAGTCCCAAACCTTAAATCTCATACACAAGGACTATAACTTTGGGGATTTACACCTATCTAAGTTTAAATAAGTAAGTAAGCTACAAACACAAATTAGGTATCATTGGAAAGAAGACACCTTGAGCTTTTCTGTGGTAAAAGGGGAAGTTACATGCTCAAAAATATAGAAAGTTATACATTATGAAGTTATGAGAAAAAAAATGTATTGTGTTCAATATTTGATTTTCCATATGCAAGCACAGGAAAACATGAATGTAATGTCCTAGAAAAAAATATAACTTGAAAGCCAAGTGTCTCATGAGTTTATATTTCAAATTTGATGAAGATAGCATGCAAAATGAGATTTCTGTAAAAAAATTTCCGAGACTATATCGGTGTCCTCCTTTCCCTCACCGTCAGAGGCATTTTCTCAAAACTGACATTCCCAAACTAAAACATTAACAGATGCTGAATAATTTGGTCTACATTCACAGTTCTTGTATATTTGGAAAGAAGACACTCTGAGCTTTATTATTCATCATCTAGAGTTTATAATGCTCAAAATGAAAAAAAGTTATAGATGCTTAAGTAATGTAAAAAAAACGAGAGAGAGAGAGAGAGAGTGCAACATCCAACACGTAAACAATATGAAACTGTTGCATACATCACGTGCATAAATCACGCCATGGACATGACATTTAAGATCCCTACTAGTTTAAAAAGACCTAGATTAAAAGAAGGTGGCCAGAGAGAGCTTTGCGAACTTTTCTGCCGTAAACAATAGTAAAACAAGTCAAAAATGCTAATAATAAAATTAATAAATAAACCCTGCGAACACATTAAATGGGTGGTCCACTATGATATCATATTTTAAACTTTAGTTGATGTGTAATGTAGCTGTGTGAACATAAAAAAACATCTCTGAATGTAAGACGCTCAAAGGTCAAAGCAAAGGGAGACATTGGCTTTTACAGAGTTAGCTTAGCAAAGCCTAAAGCGAATGAAGTTTGGGGACTACAACAAAATACATCCTGGCTAATGATGTCATAAACCCTTCAGGTTACAAGCAAATGTCCTGCGCAGCAAAGGGGTGTGGCCAGATGTGCTGTAATGTTATAGCAGGACGCTTCCTGATGACATGGAGCCGATCTGTGAATCTCAGCACATTATGTTAGTTGACTAATCAAAGCCTCTTTTGGAGGAATTAGGATTTGTTTTCATGTTAGCTGAGTAGCTGTATATATTTAAAGTAAGATATATGTAAAAATAAAGTGATTTTTGTACAAATGAAGCATGAGGACACATTGCTTTGCACCCCATAAACACAATCACAATCAAAATACACTCTGGACCACTCCTTTAAATACAGGTCTTATTATCACTCTTATTATCAGCTGTCAGTCAGCGCCTGTCTTGCCCATTGCGCCTTTGCCATGTGCAAATGTAGACAATCGGGTCACTTTTAAAAGATGATGTAAGCAGGTCATCAAAAAAAAATAAATAAATAAAAATCGGATACAGTTACAAGATCAGAAGTGACCATCAAGATCTGCAGTGTAAATGCAGCCTTTAATCTACAGGCCTGAAGACTGGAGTGAGAAAATAAAATAAAATGAAATAAATTAAACTTAAATTAAAATAACTTAAATTAAATAAAAAAAAGTATTTTGCCGTTTGCGTAACCCCCAAATATGCGAAAATTCTAATAGGGAGATTAAATAATTACCAGGACTAACTAAATAAATACCTTTAAAACTTTTCTTTTTTTTTTTCAGAACAAATTAATTTAAATATAAAACAGAGACAAAATGTTAAAAATGTGATTTAAAAATGTAACCCACCAACTGGGGTAGTACATATTTTACCAAATTATTAATGTGCACTCTTTTTTTTTTTTTAGCAAGCATGTAATAAATTAATTCAAAGTGACAGTCAAGACATCTATCCATTCATCCATCCATACATCCAACCAAAAACATAATAATTATGTAGTTTAAATTTTAAAAAATGAAAAAAAGTAGCATAAATCAAAGTTTACTGTATGTAATGGCTAAAAAAACTCATGTCATGCCAGTGACAGTCAAAAGCACTCAAAATAATAATAAGAAATCAGAGTGATTGTAGTAAAGATGCTGAAAACTCACAGCGGATACCATAAAGTTGTAAAATATTTTAGAGAGAATAGTTTGCTGTTTGTAAATTGCAATGTTATGATTTTATTGATTACTGTCCTTTTATAATATGAATAAACTACATCTTCCCGAACACTTTAAGACTTGTAAACCCTGACAAGTATATTTCTATCTAAAATAAAATGATTAACAAATACCATCTGTTAATAAATTAATAGTTGTATAATTTATTTGTTGCATTGTATAATAAAAAACGTTTAAAATTATATTCACTACCTCAAATTCCCTTTATGAAATAATAACTCCTGGTCTGAATTTTTTTTTTTTATAAGACTCAGATCACTGCAGTACAAAAAAAGCCTCATCAGACCCCGGAGCAAAAATGACTAATTAACTCATGCGTGCTTTTACAGTTTGCATCGCCTCTAAATCTGCAAAACTTCAGCTTGTGGAGATAAAATAATTACCTGGACTCAAAAAAGAAAACTCTTTTTCTTCTTCCAAGAGATCTTACTGAAAATCCAACATATATTGCCTCATTCGAAAAAAACAAAAAAATATGCAGAATTAGCATTTCTGAGCACATTTTTTTTCAGCCCTGAATTTGCATAACAAGCTCTCAAACCCCCATTTTTTGAGAAACGCCTTACGAGAAGAACATTTTGAAAACAAAACAAGCTTCCTCCAGAGACCTCATGTGCACAAGGTAATACAGAAAGCAGCTTCTTTGCTGCTCGCTTGCTAGCACATCAGAAAGAACAGCGGCTGCGTTTTATTGGTTTTTGTAAAGCATCATCCATCATGCTCATGGGTGGGAAAGAAAGTTTTGAAACAAGTGTTGACAATATTGAAGACGCACAGAGCCCCTCTAAACTCCCGACCACTAACTAGTTTAGAGAGACTACCTAAGCAGGTACCGAAGATTGTTAATATAATCAGATTGGACCAACTGGATCAAAGGCTACGTTCACACTGCAGGCAAATGTGGCCCGAATCTGATTTTTTTGCCCTCATGTGACTCAGGTCTTGACAGTGTGAACAGCCCAAACCGCATGGAATCTGATCTTTTCATTTCAGATTTGTGCCACTTTCATATGTAGTCTTAAATCAGACACAGATCTGATATTTTGCTATATGCGACCGCAGTGTGAACGGTTATGTCGGATTTCATGTGACTTTTCCATAATCTTTGAGCGACATGCGTCATCATTCTGTGCTGCAGACGTCATCTGCTCCTCAGCAGCAGTAGATCGGCACACAGGGCGATTATTTTACCACAGAAACTTGGTTGTTCATTTAAAAAAAAGTTTTGAAGGCAAAACTGGAGCTTTTTAACCAATCTGGTTAACGATTGGGGCACGGGTTGATCGTGAAGCTGTGTCGGGGGGTGTTGCAGATAGGCAATCCGTGCTCAAAGGAGAGGGCACTTTCATTTTAAGGATGAACTTTCTTTCTGAGAGAATAAAGTGCAGGTGCTCAAGCACCCAAACCCCCTTTCTGCACATGTCTGTTGTTTATAACAACGTAAAATGAAATAACTATGCAACAGAGATAAACCAACTCCGCCTTCACAGTTCAGTCTGCGGCTGCTCATTAACCCTTGATGAGTTCACTACAGCGGTGGTCAGATAGACACACACAGCAGTTGTCATAAACCACAAATGATCAGTGTTTTCGATCACAAGAGACTTATTTTAGGTTTTAAATACACATTAGCAGTAGCAGAACAACCCTTTACAGTTCATGAAATACACCACGGTTGTCTGTGAAAGGGGCAATAATTACATTAAGCATGACAACGTGCTTCAGTGTACACATTGTGTGGATAATTAGACATTCTGTGCTGTCCGTAACTGCACTTTTGCGCACGCGGGTCAGTTTAGGACCATGATCTGTTCACATTGCAAATCTGATATTGGCCACATTTATAACAGCAGTGTGAACAGATATGCAAAACAATCAGATCTGAGAAAAAATCTGATTTGAGCACTAAGCCTCGCAGTGTGAACGTAGCCAAAGTGATGCCTAAAAGCAGATGCCATACGAATTCAGCCTGTGATTGAAAACGATTGGTTAAGGAAAGACACAGTGAGCAGCTGTTTCATAAACTTGCACTGAGCTTTACATATAACTAAAGTGTTTATTTTTTGCATGTTGTCAATTAGTGTCTGCAGAATTTCAGTTAAAACACATTTTTTAAAAGTCACTTTATATATATATATATACACACTACCTGACAAAAGTATTGTCGTCTATTTCAGCTTTAGGAACAGTTTGTTTGATGTCTAGTTGATCATTTGGAATCAGAAGTGACTTATATGAAAGTCAAAGGCCTCTAGATTACACTTACTTTTTATTAACCAAAATAAAATATGATCATGCCTTTATTTTAATTAATTTAATTAGCACAGTAAGGTCTGACTTTGCTTAAACAAAAGTCTTGTCTCTTAACAGAAATAATGTCCAGTATAGAATATAAAGTCATGGTGCAGTGGAAAAAGAATGAATATTGTGTATGACTCCCATAAACTTGGACGACTGCATCGATACAGTCTCTTTTCTTGAATAATGAGATGATAAAGAGATTCCCAAAATGCCCTCTGTAAAAACCTTCAACTCTAACATCTGTTAAGCTGTGCCTTTACTGAATGAGCACTGTGCTACGTCCGACAGATCGCACTATTGTGTCTTTCTTTTATTTTTCATTCTTTTATAACTTGTTTTAACACATTTTAATCTGTTTTATCTGTTTTTTTTATTATTTGCTTTTATTTTCTAATACTTTAAGTGTTATTTCTGTTTATGTAAAGCACTTTGAATTGCCACTGTGTATGAAATGTGCTATATAAATAAACTTGCCTTGCCTAATGTCAAAATAGAAGAATAAACAAGAAACCCCATGTCATCCAACGTTCAGGCTTATGTGCTAGGAATGTAAACAAATTAGCGCATATTCAATTTAATAATTCCTCATTACCATATTTAGCCATAACTTGTCAGAAAATGTGTAACACTATCTTCTTTTCTAGTGCTTTATGTTAGGAGTTAACTGACTGTTATCTATTCCTTAAAAAAAAAGAGAGATACTATTAATACTTTTCACTCTATTCAAAAGCATTGCCTCATCTTAAACATTCCCCACTGTTCCTCAAGCATCATCGGGCCCCGTCCACAAAATAAATGCGTCTCCTGCCAGCGAGACATTGTTCTATCAGTCAGCATTAATGGTCTGAGAGCAAGGGGCCGAGGATCTGGTGGAGCGGGGCTCTGTGGAGCGCGGTCCGGGGCCAGACAGCCAGACGCAGGGGAAATGAGCTCCATTACTGAGGTGGCCATGTTGGGGCTGGGAGATTGGGCTGCCTCTTATTGCCCGTGTTTGGAACAAATGGGAAATGCGATTCCCTCAGGCCCGAGACAGCCGAGAAGGGACGACTGATCATTATACACTAACATCACCAGCACAATGGAGATGACAAGGGCACGGAAGGGGCCCCCAAAGGAAACAAATGATGGAGTATGTGCAAGGTGGGAGCCGGAGTATATTTGTGTGTTTGTACTGCTGTATAAAGGCCAGAGTCGTGCTTAATGTTGAGCAGACAGTAATGAGGAGAGCAGAGAGAGGGGCTTCTCATCCCCCAGCCTTAACCTTTCTCGCACTTTTTCATTACGCTACCGCTTCTTTCCGTCTCCTTTTATTCCTACACTAGCTTGCTTGCTTTCTCTCTGCTCCGGTGAGAGTGTCTGAGCGTGAAGCGGGACAGAAACAGTCAATCGGGTTTCTCCGTTTATCCACTGAGGAGGCTGGATAAGATATGTGTGATTTGGGAAACAGAGCAGGTACAGTACTTGCTGTTCACAACAATCAAAAAGAAGCCAATTCGGAATCAAAGAGCTGCGGAAATATGAGCATGCATTGCAGTGACAGATTTTGGTGGAAAATATGCTTGTATATTTGGAGAATTAAATATAAATATGCAACAAGACAAACAAAGACAGCAAAAATATTACTGTTTAAAACATGTTGAAAAAATACAATATTATAAAACTGATAGCTTATAATAAAAAATTGAGTTCAACAGATGATTCGATGGAAAAAGCTAGCCTCTGCCACTTTTTCAAATGAAAGTTATTATTTGTTGCTTCTACAACTGGAGTTGATGACAAGATTTTTGTCAGAAGTGTATATGGAAGAACTTACTGTACATACAGCACACTCAACTTCATAGTTTGTCATATCTATATTGATAGTTTTTACATATATTGATAGTTTATGCATAATTTGCTCAATTAAATTCGTAAAGGATACTTTACGCTTCATGTTTTCCCCTCTGTAAGGTAAAAAACTTTAATTTACAACAAGCTGTTGATTATCCAACTTAATCTTGGATCACATGCCAAGTTTTAGTGTGAATGAGTGTGTGTGGATGTTTCCTAGAGATGGGTTGCGGCTGGAAGGGCATCCGCTGCGTAAAAAATATGCTGGATAAGTTGGCGGATCATTCCGCTGTGGCGACCCCGGATTAATAAAGGGACTAAGCCGAAAAGAAAATGAATAAATGAATGAAGTTTACATAAGATTTTTTTGTAATAAGAATATACTACTTTTGTTTAGCAATAATTAGAAGAAAATTGGTAGTAAAATATTTACATTTTAAAAATAAACATTTAAATATAAATAATAATAAATATGCAACCCTCTGCGCCACCATGACGCCCCTATTATTATTATTATTATTATTATTATTATTATTCAGATATCCAAATAAAATATTACTGCACTGCAACCATGTTTGTTCTAGACAATCATAAATTTTGTATCATTATAAGAAATAATATGTGGGTTTTTCCACTTAATAAGTGGGTTTTTCCCACTTTCACAAAAAAATAAGGGTCACAAAACACCAAAACACATTTTTTGAGCTGTTGACAATCATATATGTGTCCCACGCTGCTATAAACACTATTAGGACACATATATTTCACTTGTTTTTGCGTTATTTTGAGCAAATTAGTTTTTACGGTTTGAAATGAATTTTTGAAGCTGCGTCACACCGATGAGATCCATGCTCGTATTCCAGCGTAAAGAGTGGATGTCTGTAACGGTGAGTGCATCGTGACATCTCTGAGTGTGCGGCGTTAATTCATGAGAAAGACTTGGTTCAAACCAATCAACGCGCTCTATTGTGTACGCGGTGCAGCTTCATTAATATACATGATAGCTTCGAGGATTGCTTGTACCTGTTGCAGTGTCCAGACGGCAGAGACGCCACGTTGTGTTGCCAAAGCAAGAGGAAGAAGAAGAATTGTTTGGAGACACAGGTCGCCAGTGTTGTGTTTATGTGCTGCAACTAAGGTTTTGTTTACATTTCCTGCTATGAGAGCGCAGCTGGACTCCCGCGCGCAGCAGAAATGCGTCTGTAAGAAACTTTTTTTTTTTTACCCGAGAGCTTTCCACGTCTGGAAATGGTGAAATCGGGATTTGCCACTCGTCTCCTTTTAAAACACACGCTGCTACAGATATGGTAAGCGATCAGTGCTCTTTGTTTGTTTATTCAGAGGCAAAGTTAGTTCGTATCTTCAGCAGGACTCTTTCAGTGTTTAAAGACATACCTTAGTCAAAATGATTAGAACTGTTACTGACTTTACAGCACGTTACTCTACTTTCGTGTAGATTTTTCATCGCATTTTGTGACAGGATAGTGTATACACACACGGCTTTCTGACGTTGCTTACCGAGTGCATCTGAGTTGCCGAGAATTGGGGAGGGTTTTTTTAAGCCTGTTTGAAAATCAGCGTGTGCACAAATGGAAAGTCTCATTTTTATGCAAAACCTTTCCCTCCCCTGACACTCCCACCTAAAGAGAGCTAGACACACCCACTTTCCTGAGCTTTTTCAGACTGTAGGTGTGAAAACACCCTGCTGAGACAGGGGGGTTTCATGGCCCTTTAAAACATGCTAAATAATCTGCCAATGGGTTAAGCAATATAATCTTGTTATTCCCTTTGACATAGGATTGTTTTGCTAACACCATTGGCAGATAATTTTGATTGTTTTAAAGAAACACTCACTTATTTTTGACATATTGTTTCTTAAAACAAGACAGTATGTTTTGCTTGTCTGGAAAATGTTTGTTGATTAAGAATTTTTAGATATTTGAACAATAAACAAGACAAAAAAAAATCTAAGTAAGAAAAGCATTTTGTGCAGTGCATCTAATCACATAATTACAGTTTTCACTGTAAAAAAGAAAAAGAAAAAAAGGGCATCCTTAGTGGATTCATTTTGCGCTACAAGAAGCAATTAGCTCTATCATTTTGTGTCCCTCAAAAAAGCCAAGTGTAAAAGAACCTGGCAGATTCCCCTTAATCTCAAGCACCAGCAGCATTTCATTGCAAACGAGAGGAATATTCAATCCCAGGACGCCCTGAGCAAAACACATGTCGTTCTCCAGGACAGAATGAGTGAGCTGTATCTCCAAGATAACACATTAATGTGCTGGACGGGACCTCTCGCATTCATGTACACAGTGGTTCCACCAACACAAACTGACACACAACAACATTTGTTTCAGATATACCTTGCAGCGGCCAGCAAATAGTATCAAGCTCCAGCGCTGGCTCTAGTTAACCTCAAATACACATCACACAAGCCCGACACTGCAGTCTTCTCTACCCAGGGCAGGTGAAATCCCCACCGGTCACAATTACCCAGCCAAGCACCTTCATCAAACACCCGGTGCCTGGGAGCACGTCTGACGCACCCCGGCCCTAATTCACTCCCACTCCAAACTACACTGCATAGGGACCAAATAGCCAAAAGCAAAAACATCTATCCATCCATGTCTCAAACTCTGGAGGAAGGGAGGCGGTGGGATAATGGTGTTGTTTAGCCATTGCCTTTTGGATTCAACTAGCAGGTGCTTCCGGCTTTTTCTAAAACCGTGGCAAATGGGAAATGTTTTATTCATGGTCCGTGATAAAACTTCCAATGCAGTGCGGTGTGTGTGATGTGCGATGACAAAGTTCAAAAGTAAAAAGGTCTCCGTTGCTCATTTTTGTTTATGTTTTAATGGCATAAGAGTCTGGACAATGGATACTGACAGAGATGGACTTTTGCGCACTGGCCCAGCACAGCAAAATAAAATATAATCCAAACAAACGTTGGTCCAACAACAAAATCAAGCCAAAATGAAATGAAACCATGGAAAAAAATAATGGAATTTAAAAAGCATATAGAAGTTCAGAACACAATGAAGGCAAGCCACAACAATAATAATAATAATAATAATAATAATAATAATAATAATAATAATAATAATAATAATAATAATAATAATAATACGTTTTATTTATATAGCGCCTTTCCATAGCTCAAGGCACTTTACAAAAAAATGTGACAAAAGAAATAATACAAGCAGACATTGAGAGAAACAGTAAACAGATAGAGACAACATTAGACAGGTAGAGACAACATTAGGCTTGCAAACATACAAGGAATTGAAAATAACAAACTGGAATAACAAAACAAGATCTACGAGACAAATATGTAAAGTAGGGTCTAAAAAAAGTGGTCAGTTTGGCAATGAGAAGAGTGACATTCAGAGGACAAGTGAGTTTTGAGTAATGATTTGAATTCTGAGATAATATTTACAGAGTGAATGTGGTAGAGAGTTCCAGAGTTTGGGTGCAATGACACTAAATGATCTGCCCCCCATTAAAGAGAGGCGGTACCGAGGGACAGCAAGAAGGCCAGAGTCAGAGGAGCGTAGTGAGCGAGTAGGAATGTAGGGGACAAGCATGTTGTAAAGGTAAGAGGGGGCTAGGCCATTTAAGGATTTAAATACAAGCAGGAGAATTTTGAATTTAATGCGGTAAGCGAATGGGAGCCAATGGAGATTGTGCAAGATTGGGGTTATGTGAGCAGAGCATTTGGTATGAGTGAGTATTCTAGCTGCAAAGTTTTGAATATATTGTAATCTGAAGATGAGGCAGGCAGGCAGACCAATGAAGAGGGCATTACAGTAGTCAATGCGTGATGTGACAAACGCATGGACAACAGAGATGCTCTTGACCACTACTGACAGACAGTCTGCAGAAAATGGCTGAAACTGCTTGAAACTGTGTGTACTAGAGGTGTAATGATACACTGAAGTCACGATTCGATATATTTCTTGATGGTGAACTCGCTATACAATATATTCTCAAGTATTAGTAGCAAAACGTTTACTCTGCTCACTTTGCTTAGACGAAAGTCCTGTCTCTTAACAGAAATAATGTCCAGTATAAAGTCATGGTGCAGTGGAAAAATAATTAATATTGCATATGACTCCCATGAGCTTGGAGGACTGCATCCGTACATCTCTGCAACGACTCAAATAACTTATTAATAAAGTCATCTGGAATGGCAAAGAAAGCGTTCCCGCAGGACTCCCAGAGTTCATGAAGATTTTTGGATTCATCTTCAATGCCTTTGCTTTTATCTTACCCCAGACATGCTCAACAATGTTCATGTCTGGTGACTGGGCTGGCCAGTCCTGGAGCACCTTGATCTTCCTTTTGCTTTTAGGAACTTTGATGTGGAGGCTATGAGAAGGAGCGCTATCCTGCTCAAGAAGTTGTCCTCTAAAGATAATTGATTTCTTTTAACATTACATATATGTACAGTAGAAAGAAAGAAAGAAAGAAAGCATCTGCTTGAGAAATAAGGAAAAAAGGCAGGGAAACAAAAGCCCAATAAAAAAAAAAGAGAAAATAGAAAAACGAGAGTGGTAGACAGTTCAAGACACTGTTTCCTTTGAGCTGTCGGGGAAGGTAGCTTTGGCGAGTAAGAATAAAATAGATCCTGTATATCAAGGGAGTGCATATATACAATGCATCTGCCTCCCTGCTGACTCTAAAGGAAGGGTTATGCAGCTTGACGGGACATCAGCTTAAACCCTCCCTGCTTCAATTTCAAAGTCCTCAATTGTACAACACTGCAATTTCAGCGGGACTTAAAAGAATGTTCTGGGTTTAACAAAAATTAAAGCGCAGTCACCAGCCTTTTTTAGCATATTGTCTATTACCTCACACATAATTTTACTCATCCCTTAGTTCAATAAGTCAGCATTGGGGAGTTTTTAAGAATAACTGAAGTTTACATTTGTGTAATAGTATTTATTTAGCCTTTGATGATATGGATTGATTGAGTTGTATAGCATGTATTACACTGGATGCAATACATTTCTAAATATGTAAAAGCAGCAATTTACTTAGCATTGTACTTATCCTCAGTTTTAAGTACACTTAGTATCACTTACAATGAGATACTTAGTATCATTGCAAAAGTTCTTATGATTAAAAATTAAAGCACTTTGAGTGGTGTACATCAGACGTTGGTTTTAGGGCTATTTTTTGTTTTAAAAGTATTTTTCTAGTCATTTATTTTTAATTGATGTGTGTGGATTGCTCACAAACACTAACCCGTAGTTAAAGAAACTGTATTGATTAGAAAAAGCCAAGTATTCCCCACACCCTAGAAAAAAATAAATAAACAAATAAAACAAAATAAATAAATAAACACAAAATCAATCACATCAAAAAAGTCAAATTTAAGACTATTAAGAATACAATTTCAAACTGGCTTTTAAAAGGATTTTTAACTGCACTTAAATTTAAAACTTTAAACAAATATTCCTGTAATAAAGATAACTAAACCATATTGGTAAGAATAGTTAAAGGTGCAGTATGTAAGTTTGACACCCAGTGATTGAACTATTGGATCAAAACAAACGCAAGCGGAGGTTGTCAGATTGACGACAGGAGCGAGTGATTCGAACCGTTTCCTAAATAAAAGCAACAGTACCTGATATAAGGAATGTTTTCCATATTAAAAGGAGTTTTTGGCCATATATTAGAACACATATTAGAAACTGCTTCTATTTCTCACAGGACAACAGAAAACAATGATCGCCTTAGGTAAACCTCATGTGCTTTATTTAGTGGTAAATGCTAACAATGCGAGTATGAATGCCATTTTACATGACATTTATTGCCATATACTGAAAGCAGCAGCAGATAGTTCACCTCAGATCTTGAAAGTAAAATAAATCGTCTGAAATTAAACTTTAGAACTAAACACATGAGTGATTCAGCATGTACATTTAATAAAGTTAAGGAGGCTTAATAGGTATTAAATAGTTTATAAACCTTACCATTTCATGAGTGAGTGCATATTCTGTTCTTCTGAATGGCTGTATGTAACTTACTGTCTTGGTTTGTCGGTTGCAAACAGCCAAATTGCTTATCACTGCGTAACTGATCACGAAGCGTGTTGTTAGGATATGCGGTTGCAATGTAACCAGCCCACCTAATGTTTACACTGGTAATATTTATATCGTTTGCTAATTAATAACCTCATGTAGAACTGTCTCATTTCGCTACTGTCCACCGGTGGTCGCATTTCTCTTTCAGAAATTTCAGGAATGCTTTCAAAGCCTTTCTGAATGAATGAATGAATGAATGAAATACGCAGTTTTCCACAAAGGCATCCCAGGGTGCTGGAATATAATTGGCTAAACTGGCATTGGGTGGGTTAAAATAACCAAAACAAAGAGACCCATTCCAGCACGGAAAACACATTTTTAAAGCAGAATATCTGACTTCAGCATTGTTTTTCAGATAAACAAGTATGTTCACTTGGCATGTTTCTTAAATATCTGCAGACATATTGTGGCATTTGTATGCTTTAGAAGAGTCAAAAACTTACATACAGCACCTTTAATGAATTAAACTTTTGTTAAAACTTTTATTAAGATGTATTGTTGTTGATTGGAAGGGTGTTTGGCCCTTTTGGGATTTACATGGACAAAAGGAAAATTAGGACCGGTTCAAAGCGATTTATAACCTACAACAATATTTCAGTAAATTGAAGGTTTTTTTTTTTTGTTTAGGTATAAAATATGTTTGTTTGTTTTTAATTTAAGACATTTTAAGACCCAGTTGAAACCCTGATCATCTAACTTAGACTGATTTCTTCCCTTTTTTGGGGGAAGGACTGGGGAAGTCAAATGATTTTTTTTTATATCAGCTTTACGTTACAGCTAATCTACTTTAATTTGCATTAAATCAATCAAGCAATCAATAAATACAAATCAACATTATTTTCTATGGTAATCCATATCATGCAACAGCAGCTTTAAGCTCAGCCTAATTTGTATTAAACCCCACAGGACTCCCAAAACGAATGCGTTTCTATACAACAGTAGGAGTCTGGTGTACCTCAGATGTTGGATTTAGGGCCATTTCAATTATTATTTCTTTCTAGTTATTTTTTGTGCTTTGGTTTTGGACATGTCTGTGTGAGCGGTTTTCTAATACTAATCAACAGAGAATGACTTGAAATAGGCAAGGGAAAACAGTCCCAAAACAAACATTTCCGATGGAAGATAGAAGGCAACCGCGTATTTCATCCCGCCGGAGGATCCAATAATTAACATTCCCATTAATATTCCTTCCACAGAGCCTTGGTGGCTCTGAACGCTTCTGTGAAATGCAAATCGCTGTACACAGAGGCTCCAGAATGGGAATCGTGTGACTTCAGGGGAGGGACGCCTCTCTACCACAATAGAGCTCAGAGAATTTTCAGGTACCACATTGATGACAGGAGGGCTGGAGAGACAAGAGGAGACCTGAACTACAGACTTGCCTTGAAGAGAAATATTCAACTCTACTTTCTTTATCTAATCAAGTATGATTCAGTCTGTAAAATATTATAAGGTTGTGTCTTTTATTTTTGTGTTGCCCAGCAAACAAATAATAATAATTGCTTGACTGTCTGGAAAGGGCCAAGGAGAAATATACTTTATATTTTGAGGACTATGTTCTTTTCTCTGTTTGCCTTTGCTGATGGATCCACAGCAAAACAAATGCATCTTCAATCAGAAAAGGAAAAACATGGACATGAAGTGATGAAATCAATTCCAGCATGTGCATAGCGTTTCTGCTTTAGGCTGCAATACTCAAAAAAACATAGTTCGCTATTAAAAACCAGTCCTCCTGTTTACTGTCACACAGTGAGCATGATACTAGACGAATTCCATGTTTCCCATCATTGTAAACAGAGCTATGCTATGAAGACATCAGTGTGCATCCTGAATACAAACACGCCGAGCTGAAACCAAATCAGGTGAATATTGACATGTGTGCTTATGACAAACACAAGCAAATTATCCACATCGTGCCAGGGATTCTGGTCTGCTTCGGCAAAGGATCATTATCAGAAAAACAACTCGTAAAAGCTGCAAGCAAAGGATCTTGCTCTCCAGAGCGAGTAATCAACATGAGGAGGACAGCAAGTGTGTGTCTGGGGGAGAAAAGAATTGGTAAAAAGATGAGTTATGAGAAGTGTGTGTGTGTGTGTCTCAGTGTGTTTACAATTCCAGAGCTGAAAAGTGTGACTGTAGCAAAGATATTGATCAGAGTGCGAGCTCGTAATGATGGTTAAAAAGAACTGGGATCGGCCGCAAGCCCACAGTCTTTTGTGGTGCCTAAGGAGTCAACAAAGTCTCAGATGAAGGAAACTTCAAAGAGTAGAAAAGTGAAAACTGTAACGAAGTTAAAGAAGAGCATCTTGAACTTTTTTTTTTTCTTATCGTGCTCTCAGAACACCTCTATATTAACCTTTTATTGGGGTATTTAAACACTGGGTTCTGATCGAACTATAGTAGAATGGTTCCTACCTTGGGGTCGGCAGTGAGAAGCTTGAAGGCTGCGTACACCTGGTTCTCCTTTACACCTCCACCCAGGTCCAAGAAGTTTGCCGGCTTCCCACCGTGCAAGTCAATGATGTCACATGTCGCCATAGCAAGGCCAGCACCATTAACTGTGGACACAGATGATATTTTGATTATTACAGCATCAGCTAAAAATGAACATTGTCTCATCATACAGTATTATAAGATAGTATTAAGTTGATCCTCACCTTTCTTTGTTGTCCTAAAACTATTGAACACACACCTTCTTGTCTTAGGATCATTTTGAAAAACTATTTTGGTCCACTTCAAATGTTGACTACAGTATATTCACCCTCATGTTGACTTTTGGTCTTCTCTGGAGCAAATAATGTGACTTTCTAAAATAACTTACCAGTAAGTTAAAGAGCCCCTATTATGGGTTTTTGAAAATGAGCTTGCTTGCAGTGTTTAACACAGCTCTAAGTGAAGTGAAGTGTCCAGCTAAGGCTTAAACCTGAAAGTGCACAGTGTTAAAAACTACTGATTCATCCATAAAAGAGTCGACTCGTAGTTCCTCAAACGAATCGCCGTGCTTTCGAGTCTTTAGCCATTTCGGCATGACGTGAACACAAAACATAAGCCCCGACCATTTGTGCATGCAGCCGAGGGAGATTCAAAACCCCCAACCCCGCCCACAAACAACAGCAGCGAGAAAAGTTTGCCAGATTGGGCGATTTTGAATTTGATTGTGCAGGTAAAAACCTTTTGGATAGGGGTTGGACTGGAATCAGTCAGCTCCATCTGGCAACACAGAGAAGAGCACTGTGCTCAGCTGGATATTATTGAAAGTGTGCAGATGAACCAGAGACTTTGAAGAGTCAGTGGTTGAGGTTTATTTCTGCAGAAATGCCTCAGCATTATAGCCCAGCCTTGTGCTGTGTTCCCTCTGAGGAGTGCTTTTGAAATCTACACACTTACAACGGAGGATTTGTCGACCGTTTTTTAAAGGAAGGATCAGAAAGTGCGATTTAAACGGTTGCCTCATGGTTTTCTCAAGCTTGTAAATGATGCATTTAATTGTGTTTTGTAACTTGTAACTGCTTGTAGTGTATCTGGTTAACTTGTATTCTCATATCGCGTCTAAAAGCACGTTGTAAACGCGACGTGTGGCGCTTTGTTTATGGATTAAAATGCATTTGTGAGCTTGCGTTTCACTGCTGTTTGTCGTTGCTATGGCTACATCAGCTCTCCTACACACGTGCGGCGGTCCTGTTTCATAATGGTTCAGCTTTTGCCGCTGTGTGCACTAATACTGAATGTGTGTCTCTGTTGAGTGTTGGCAGATATGCTCACGCACACACTATGACTACTTCAATATTGATAAGCCGTGGTGGGCATTCTTTGGGAGCTTTGGAACAAATGAATCGCTGAACGATTCATATAGGAGTCGCTGGGATAATATGGTGAAAAATAATTGCATATTATAAGACAATGAAAGTGTTTTTTGACCATGCATGCATATTAGCCTGCTGCTGGAGACCCCCAAAACCAAAATATGACCCTTTTTAATGTATAATAGGGGCTCTTTAAACAAATGTAAACTGGAGATTTTGAGTATCAGCCACTGAACCAAACAAATACTGCACATTTTGCTCACTGCTGCTCAAAATGACCAACTATTGTCATGTTTTAGACTGCATTAGTTAAACATTTAGAGTACTAAAGACTGCAAAAGATGACAAAAATCATTACAAGTTTGCCTGCTTACCAAGTCCTTCTCTATATGATTTAGCAGCTTATATTTTCCCCTTGATTTCCACACCATAAACAAGTGGAACAAAGTATTCAGTAGTAGAACTTATGCACTATATAGCTATTTTTCTGAATCTATACAACAAATTTTTGTATAATTAAAAAATATATATGTTTAAGTGTGCCATTGCAATAACTATAATTAACTGGATAAGTGAAGACTGCAAAATAATAATTGGAAGTAATTTTCTGTGACTCTCTCTGTGACTAACAGCTTCGATTTGAAGTCTTTTTGCTTAAGTGTTGTATTGTAAAGTATATGGACTGTTATGACACTGCATTAAAACATTATTACATATGAAACATTTTTAAAGCACAGTTCTACATAACCTTGATATTTTTATTGCATATGTATTATAATGAAAAGTCAGAACAATGTGATTATGAAAAGAAAACTATGAGAAAGAAAGCTGAATTTTCCAGCTCTTATATTTTATTTATATTTATCTTATTTTTTTCCCTATATTGAGGGACAAGTATTTTGCTATTGCTGCATTAAAGACATGTGATGTTCATGGTTAAATCTTATCAGCTCGTCCACACAGTACATTTACAAGCAAACCACATGCAAACATTTTAAAAAGTCATTTCAGATCCTAACCCCATTGACAGCACAACTCACCCTCTAAATCCGCTGCCCACTGCTTTCCAAGGAAAGCAAATTGTGTTTGACTAAAAGTGTACGGGGTGTCAAGAGCGCTTGTAGTATCTGTGTTATCCGGCTTGTTGAGCCGCTATGAGCTGTAAAGCAGCCAACAGATTCAGCCATTTCCAGCTCATCCCAGCTCTCCTGGATCACACATCTCTCCTTATTCAGTTCTTCAGTGCCGAGTGAACACGTTGGCACAGGCTCTGACACTCCACTCAATAAAGCCAAATTCAGCCCAACAGCTGTCGCGTTGCTGGTTTACAAAGCTTTTAAGGTGCAAACTAACTGCGGGTAAATTGTGCGCGAGTGCGTTTGTGTGTACACGACAAGGTCAGTTAGAGTCACCAATGTGCTCATCTTGTTCTCAAAGCTTTGCTGTGAGAGCCCCGATTTATAATGAGGGACCACTTAAATGTGTAGCCTAACAATCATATTTGCTTGAGTCGTTTTCCGGAAGATTCCTGCTAATTAGAGCCCATCGGTTCAGGCAGGTCCCTTATGAAGCTGTTTGAAAGCTGCTGGAGATGATGACTGGATTGGCGCCCATTTGGTAACACTTTCACAAAAATCTTATCCTCATGACTAAAATAAATGCGTCGGAAACTACTAAGAAGACTCGGGTTTGAAATCTCTCTTGAGACACGAGATTGATGTGGAGCAGGTTTCTGAGAGCTTTGAATC
>CAIGQQ010031566.1:250753-281151 GCA_903798035.1 Danio albolineatus
ATAAATATATCTGTTTGATAAATCAGTTTTGTTCAAATGCACCAATACATATTACCCATATTAACTGAGAAATTGATAAAAAATATTAATTTTTAAAATAGAGATCTGCAAACAGGTGTGGGAAAACATCTGCAAGTACATATTGTTGTTACACAATGCATTTACATAATTCTTGTTACAGATGTGTACTTTCCTAGTGTTGTTACCAATGTCCTGTTACACATTTGTACTTACACATACTATTCAGTGGGTTGTTACATGAGCGTAGTTACACCAGTATTACACAAGTAAATACTATGTACCAGTGTGTACATACACTGTAGTTACATACTACTTACACAATTACCATGTAAGTTCTCAGGTATAAGCGACACTTAATATAAAGTGGGACCAAAAATTATAATTCAAAGAAATGTTTTTAGTGTGTGAGTGCAAGTTTCCCAGTGCTGGGTTGCGGCTGGAAGGGCATCCGCTGTGTAAAACATGCAGTATGCTGGATAAGTTGGCAGTTCATTCCTCTGTGACAACCCCTGAAAATAAACATAATAAGCCAAAGGAAATGAATAATAACAATCACTTTGACCTAAAAATATAATATGAGTGGATTCTTTCTTCAAATGTTTATTATTGTTTGGAGTCACAAACCAAAAGATGCATTATTATATTCTGTACTTGGAAAGGGCAGATGTCCAAGGGTCTAGTACCCTGCTGGTAACCCTGTCCAGCATTTCCTTGGCTTTAATGATCACTTCTTGGATAAGAAAACAATGATCCTCCAAGGGCCTGGAGAAAAGGAGCGAGTGGCTGAGATCAAAGCACGAGGGGCGGCGTGTAGTTTGGGCAGCTGTGAGTCACTGATGGAGATGTTGAGTGTTGTCCATTTCCATGAGATTTATGTAAAGCAATATGTCTAATAGGCTGCTCCTCACTCTCCCTCTCTCTCTCCCAAACTCGCTTTCATCTTTTCCTGCGATTAATCAAATAATGTTTGTATGTGCAGCCCCTCGAATGGAGTGAGGGTCATTGCGCGTGTGTGTTGTATATTCTCTAAACGCATTGATAAACACATATCTTTCTCTGTGTGTATGTTTGTGTGTGTGCGTGTATGTCCATGTGTCTCTCGGTAAGGGGTGACAGTAACAAGCATCCAACAGTCTTTCCACTGTTGTGAAGCTGAGATCAGAGGCGTGTGTGTAGCCACTGGTGGCCCCTTAATCCAGGAGAGGCTCTGCAGATGGGCCTGAAAACACTGTTTACCTGTGCTCTCTGGCTTTTTCTCTGGGTCCCTCAAGTAAAGATGCATCTCATTGCGTGTATTTATAGATCAGTCGTAAAGGATATATGGAAAACAGGATTTGCTTGCTTTTTTTGAAGTACTCGATGTTTCTTCCCAAGTCCACAGATAAAGATAGAAGTTGAGATGCAGAAATGCTTCACACTTATCACAATAAAGATTATTTATTACACAGGTGCCTGGAGTATATGATTCTGAATGGAGAGTCAATTTATTTTAAGGTATGTTATTCTGAGATAACAACCACTGAATAACACAGGCTCATACTTTGAATCATCTGTCAGTGAGTGTGTTCACATCCATATATATGCTTCTCTGTCTTCTCTGTCCCAGCTCTGGGCCACACAATAACTTTTCCCTTGGACCAAGTACCGCAGAGAATCATGGTCTTGAAGCGGCCCATAACTGGATTAAAGACAAGGGCCACAAATGGGCCATAACCGGCCTAAATATCAGCCTGTTTATCACCCTGAACTGGGCCAGAACAGTTTTACTATTGGTACCAATTCTCAGCTATTACCCACATAGCAAACGGACTTGGGCCAAATGTGGCCTCATTATGGCACTGCTGGCGTGGCATTGGCATGCATAATGTCAGCCGAATGTAGGCCATGCATGGCAATGATTGCACTGCATGCATGACGGCAAACTATGTTTGGGTCAGTTGTGGATGGGAGGTGTGTGGCCCAGAGCAGTGTAGCGATTGTTCATGTTGTTTAGGTAACACTAGGCTGGGTTATAGCTTAGTTTTGAGGGTTTCTGGTTAATGAGGCCACCTTTGGGCCAAGTTTGTTTGCTATTTGGGAAGTGTCTAGGCCTGGTCCTCTCTCCTGGTCTTACCCAATCATGTGATGCTATTTCGCAGGTCAGAATTCACCAAGCTTGAACTTTCCAAAGCAGCGAACTGCGAAACTGCCGTCCGCTCTGCCGCATTCGCATGCCTATGAATCAAAGTCTATGTGAAGTTTATTTATAAACTAATTTCGAGAGGATCACGTGGAGATGATTGCTCGCAGCTGGTCCCGCATTGTCCAATTCATGATTCACCAATCAGATGAGTTCCAAGCCACTATATATACCCTAAGTTCCATATCACAGCCATCTTCGAAGATGAAGACCCCCCCCCCCTCCTTCCACCCCTACTCCTCCTCCTTTCCTAGATGGGTGACACGGTGGCCCAGTGGTTAGCACTGTTGCCTCACAGCAAGAACATCACTGGTTCTAGTCCTTACCAAGCCAGCTGATGTTTCTGTGTGGAGCTTACATGTTCTCCTTGTGCTCACGTGGGTTTCCCCCAGGTTCTCCAGTTTCCTCCCACCGCCCAAAATCATGCAACTTAAGTTAATTGACTAATACAAATCGGCACCATAGACATGCTCCTAGTAAGTGGTTATCTTTTCATAGCGATCACTATCTGTTAATTAGCTACCCGCAGGGGAGTTCTCGAGATCTACCTGAGCTCAAACTTTCTTCTTGCCTTGCGAACGGGAGGGAGCCCTGGGCTCGAGGATCTTATGAGGTCAGGGCTCTCTCCTGGGACAGCATGCCAAACAAGCTTTATAATCAATCATCAGCTAAGTGTGAACTCTTGAAAGGGAGAAAAGTGCAGAGTGACTGTGGCTTTAGGCCGTGATACTCTTAAGTCAATCTCTCTTTTGTATATGTAGTTATACTATATAGTTATGCTGAATGTAGTTATAATATGTAGTAATCTAGTGTTTTGATTTGGCTTTCATGGGGATAATAATGTTAGTTAATTCCCAGATGCGACTGAGAACTACAGGCAGTTTTATGCAGTCTGGCATTTTAAACTTGATCTTTGCACAATATCATTTGTTTGGTCATCACTAAGACATTGTAATGCCCTACAATGATTCGATTATTTACTAAGTAACATTTTTAACTAGTGATGGCTTTTGGCAGTTAATAAATGCAGTCGACTTTAGATCCAAATCTATGGCAAAAGAAAGTAGTGTGTCAACTTCCTCACATAAAAGGGTTTTTGAGAAACTCTGTGGATTTTATTCATGTTTTTACTTATGTTTTCATATTTTTACATGCATACGCTGTCAAACTGTTGTTGAAATATTATTTATATGGCTGTATTTCAGTAGTGTTGTGAATACCTATGCACAAATCACAGTAGTGCTGATATACAGCCATATTGCAATGATATGAGTGTGCTTATATTAGCTAACTTATTTTATTATCATGAGTTATATCATGTGCTGAAATAAAGTTAAGTAAAATGCATATTTTTAAATTAATTTATCATTTTTTAGTTACTCGACATGGCACCATGTTGCAAAACTGTTTGATTGATCAAAACTATTTAAACATAAACTTTATCATAAAATTTATAAAGATGACAAAACTCACAATACCATTACTGTAACTTCAACTTAAAATTGGAATTCTAAAAATAAACAACAACAACAAACAAAAAGATATGTACAGAGTCCAAAAGAAACAGTTTTAAAAACAGGCAGTTTTTTTTAATGATCAAAGAGTGAGTGGAAAATGCCCTTGCAAAACTACAAAAGAGTAAAAAATATATTGTTTTACCCTCTCAAAGTCAGATGTTATCGTTCATAACAGTCCCAGTCCTGTATATCAGTGGGTCCATTTTTCATTGTGTGCATGTAAAATTAATCTTGTACACAAAATCTAATCTGCATATAACATGGATTAATCATTTTGTAATTAAAAGAAATACAGCAAAACCTGTGTTAATCAATACTAGTCAACTTGCATCTCTCTCAGGACTAATAACTCCTAATAGCCCTCAGTTTACACCTCAGCCATAGCACGGGCAATCTGCTTTTCAAAGACAATGTCAAGAGGAACGAAGTGAACCAGACAAACTTGCAATGCCCCAGGCAACAGCTGTGAGCTTAATTGAGTTTAATTCATCGCTCCCTTAACAGAGAGAAAACAGCGCAAAGCTCAGTTTTAAAAGAACTGAGGAAAACACACAACAAACTGACGCGTTCTTTGACAGCCAGGTTCACTGTGACTGATCGCACATTTCAGATGCCCACAAAACACATTAACACTTCAAAGAATGCAGGATATTTGTTTCCGCTTTTTTGAACTCTTTTGTATATATTTCTGAAGAGGTGAGGGAAAAGAATCATCAAATCACTGAAGGCTGGGAGAAATTTGTTGAGACGTGTGTAAACAGAGAAACAGACAAGTGTAAAAATGTCTTTTCTTTCAAACCGAACCTTTACAAAGCCATTTGCTTTTCATTTTCACAATAACACAACAATGGTTTGATGTGTTTTGGCCATTTATTTACACAGCAACCGTGTTTTGATGAAGTAAAAATCTAACTTTTGAATAAAAATAAGACCAGTATTTTTGTTTAAAGTACAAAAACATAACTTAAAGGGCACCTATGATGCAAAACTGACTTTTGGAAGCGATTTAAACTGAACTTTAACTGATGTTTAAGTATAGTGTGTCCACACACAGTCAAACTGCAGTGATATAAACGCAAGAAGTCTGTTTTTAAATATTTTCTGATGTTAAAACAGGATCCAAAACCCAATGATTTTTAGACCCACCGCAACATGACGTAGGCAACCCAGGCTCATTCTGAAAATGTACCTCTCTATACATTTCTGGAGACCATCAAATATGCCCCAGGAGCTACATTCTTTTGTAGTTTTTGTCCTTCTCAAATCCAACAGAGACCAATGTGTGTGTGTTTTCAGATCTTGAATTTCTCTCGCAAATGCCAGTCATGCTTGCTGTTTTCTCGTAAATCTACCAGAGGCCGATGTTGACTGCCTGCTTGACTGACTGAATGACTGACTGACTGACAAATCGACTGAGCTACCCTCCCCCTTCCCTAAACCCAACAAATAGTATTTTGAAAAGCAAAGATTGACCCAACCACCCACTTCCCTAAACACAGCCGACAAATTTAAAGAGCAAATTGAAAAAAGAAAAGCCCTCATCTGATTTTTAGCACTTTTTACCACATTCTAATTCTGTTATTTACTTGTTAGTTTTATTTTTTAGCTTCTGTTTTTGTCCTATTTACATTCTGCAATCATTCTTCGCCAGCCTTGAAACCCATTGTCGTGGTCATCTTCTCTCTGCGTCTCAAATCCATCGACGTACATGGTGCGCTAACTGGACAAACTGGTAACAGCCGGAAAGCAGTCAGCTGGTAAGCGCGGAAAGGGATAGCATCATACCGGCCCATAGAGTTCATTTAAAAAATGAAATGCAGCCATACGTACTTATAGCTACATAATTCACAATCTCCAGAAATGTATATAGGGCTACGTTTTCAGAATGAGCCTATGTTGGACGTAGGAGTGCGGTTTTCCCCTCCCACTGAATTGCTTGACAGGTTAACATGTCTCTGTAATAACACGTATAAACATATTCACAGAACAGGATTTGCAAAGAAACTGGGATTAAAAGACCAGTTCCAATTCTCTGGGATCATCTGCACCTCAAGAATGAGTAATAAAAAAATTAATAAACTCAATTGGTATTTTTGACTAATGAGCTATATGTCTGCTTCTTCTGTGTCTGTACTTGCACTGTAAAAAATAAAAAGTTGAGTTAACTTAAAATTTTAGTTAACTTAAAGCAACCGGCTGCAAAGAAATTTTGAGTTTATTGAGCTTCAGTGGTTGAAGTTGTGCCAAATTATGTTTTTTAAGTTGACCGAAAAAGGCTGGTTTAAGTCAATTTGCGTTTAGGTCAACTTAAAAAAATAATTTGGCACAACTTCAAACACTGAAGCTTCGTAAACACAAAATTTCTTTGCAGCCGGTTGCTTTAAAATTTTAAGTTAACTCAACTTTTTATTTTTTGAAGATATGGAGAAATCAAAATTTAAGGTCTCCTCAACTGAATTTTTTACTTACATTGAACAAACAGTTTCAAACATGCAGTTGAATCATTTTTATGAGTTAATTCAACTAACAATTTAGTTGAATTTTGCTAGCTTACAATTTTAAACTGAGTTAACAATTTGTTAGTTGGATTATACAGTGTGTCACTGACGGCTGTTTATCTGATGTAAAACAAGAAAAGCAGAGGCATATGTGATTGGCACTGGGATAAAAACATGCATGCTGCATGTGAGTAAAGTGTTTTCATTTATTGTGAGCTCGTGTCTTGCGTTCTGTGTGTGTTGGTGTTGTGTTTAACACGTGTTTCATGTTTACATGCGCCACATAGTTTAGTGTTATGTTTCATGTGAACACGTGGTTAATGAGTTCTCTCACTGACTGTGTGTTCTAGTCTTGTTTTTTTTACTTGAGCACATAGCTTGTGTTATTTCTTTGTGTTAAGTGCTCCTGTCTATTGTCTAGTCCCGCCCTCCTTTTTAATCCATTATTTGTTTATTATGTTCACCTTTTTGCTTGCCAATGATTTCTCTTTTATAGTCTCCTCACGTCTGCTGTCCAGTGCCAGTTCGTCGTCTTTTCAGTATCTTGTCTTGTCGTGTCCAGTCCTGTCGAGCTTTGCTCTTCCCTGCCAGCCCAGTTTGTTTGTTTAGTTGCTTTTGTTAATGTTTTCCCCCTCTGGGTTGTTATTAATAAACCTATTTGAGTTCCTGCACTTGAGTCCCAATTTTTCCCATTCCTGAAACATTTTGTAATAGGGGTAAAACAGAAACCATTCAAATAGTGATGTCATTCACATGCACATGTGCATTACTGTACACGTTCAGCACACTGTAGGTAACATTGTTTCGGCAACCCAATGCTTTTTCATAGCTTAATATTAATCCAAAATCAACTGGAAATTGAAAAAAAAATATATATATATAAATAAGACACAATATTATTAATGAAAAATTGAGTTTTTATTAGCAACCAATAGCAATCAAACGTTTAGCAATCATATTACAAATATAGACGAGTAGACCTCTAGACAAGAAGACCTCTAAAGATTTACATCTGGGAACATCGATGCACTATTCAACATCATAATCCTAAAAGTCCTGTTGCGCAGCATTTCTCAGTTATGAGACATTCTGTCTCCACTCTACAATATATAAGGATTGAAGTTGTGAAGTGTCCACTTAGGTTGGGTGATCTTAATAGATTGTTGTTACAATGTGAAGACTTTTGGATTTTCACTTTGGATGTGTTGTCTCCAAAAGGTTTAAACAAGGAGTTTGACATTCACCCTTTTCTTTAATATTTCTTTAATATTTCCCTAATTCTTTATTAATTATTTAATAATTATTGTATAATTCTTGGATCATTCTTTGTCTAAGTAGGTGTTTGGGAAGAGGTTTTGGTTATATTCTGTTGTATATATATTTTGCATAGTTTGTATATTTTGTTGTATGGTATATTTTGTTTTTCATATTGTGGCTTTCCATAATTTGTGTTGTAATATAATGGTTTGTTTTTGCATTGTCATTTTGAATATCTAAGTTGTAATTTAGAAATGTGTATGCATATATATTTGTCCTTGTTATGTGAAAGCATAGCATTTGATCTGGAAGTGTACAAAAGGGAGCACCTGATTGTGATCAACACTGTCTGATGAAGAGCCACCTTTTTGGATACATATAGTTGCAATCATATTACAGAAATAACATTTTTGCTGACCTGTATTCAAGTATTGTCCGACTTTCCATGTGATCAACAGAGCAAGTTTACTATTTTGGAAAGCCAAAAAAATCAATATGATAAAATGTGCAGTATTAGTCTAATCTACAGTAGAGTATGTGCTGTATCTAGTGTTATGAGGTAATAACAGGACTGTGCAAGGAATCATGCAAAAGTCTCTATTAATTGATAATTGCTTTAAAAAAAATCGCACTTGCTTTAAAAGGAATGAATTTGCTTTTTATCTTTCTGATAATTTTTTTCTG
Source organism: Danio albolineatus (assembly GCA_903798035.1). Taxonomy (NCBI): domain Eukaryota; kingdom Metazoa; phylum Chordata; class Actinopteri; order Cypriniformes; family Danionidae; genus Danio; species Danio albolineatus. Next base: position 258,910 of record CAIGQQ010031566.1, read on the forward strand.
ATAAGAGTGTAACACGGCGAGTGACACTGACAACGGAGGTGAGGATCGCAGGAGTTAGTGAGGTTAGGTAGGCAGTGGTCAACACAGATGCAAACAGATGTATACAGGCAATCCAGAATCGTAGTCAAAATAACAGACAAAGGGTCAACAAGGCAGGTAGCAGGCAAGGATAAACATACAAGCAAGGCGAGGATCAAAACACGATAAGACAAAACAAAGGAAACGCGTTGTAATGTCACTTACAGTAAACAAGTAGGGATGGCTGACGTGAAACTGATGTTTCGGCACAGTGTCGAGATACCGAAGCGCAAGTGTTTCGAAACACTGCACCGAAGCAGGATCCGAAACACCTATGTCACGTGACTAAAGTGTTTCGAACCACCAGGTCACGTGACTAAAGTGTTTCTGAACACCTGGTCACGTGACCTAAGTGATTCAAAGCATCGATCAGTTCAGAAGCGTTTCGAGACCTGGCAAATCTGCATTTGACTAACAGTGTCAGGAAAATTTCCGTCTCATATGGTCTGGTGGACCGTACGTGTGCATGTTGCTGCTGTGCTTCAAATTAATTTTGGGTTCGAATTCCGACTTGTACAAACACTCCGAAATCATGGTTTTATGTATTTTAATCATGTTACTGTTTTATGGTGTAGTTTGGACAGGATACAGCTGCCGATACGCCATCGATATAGCATCATTTTTGTAACACTGTATAATAATAATATTTTTACAGTACTGTGATGATTGGGTTTAGGGTAAACATTAATAACATACAATAAATAGTAAATTTTATGAAAAATATAAATAATTATTGTTTACTTCTGGCCACAGCCGTAGGTGATCTAGCAACAACCCTGTTTTATGACCAAAACAAGACATACTTATTCACAAAGTGTTTATTCGTATGTCAAGCCAATGTTGAAACAAAACAATACAAGAACAGAGCAATTCAAACTGATGTTAAAGGATTTCAAAATTATTGTAACAGCCTGGATTCCAACCCACTATCCCTGCATTGTAGTCAGGAACACTAACCCACTCCACTAAATCCCTTAAAAACCTGACTGTTCTAAGTAGGGTTTAACACCTTAATTTGCTCAACTGGTTCTTTGCTGAAGCTGTTCCAGTGCAATACATAGAAAATGACCACTAGTAGAGTGGGGTTGCGAAACGTTTCGAAGCTTCGACACATTTGCTTCGACTGTTTCAGTGTTTCATGAAGTCTCGCTTTGCCCACCACTATAAACAAGACTCAGCAATGACTGTGTGTGTTTGCGCTGCTTATATAGTGCAGTAATCAGTTCTGAAGCAGCTTCAGCTGTGACAGTCTAATCAATAGTAACTTGGAGCAGGTGAGTGCGTGTGTTGCATGACTGGATCTGTAGTCCATTACATGGCGGGTTTGTAGTTCTTGTGAAATGTGTGTGTTTACCAGCGATCTCTGATGGTTAGATCGCTGGTGATCGTGACACTGAGTGCACTCTAAAACAAATATATGTGTATAAGTATGTATATTTAAAGGAAAAAGAACTGCATCTCACCAGCTGATTTCAACATAGCCAAAATATCATTTCAAACTGCACAAAAAAGTCAGTAAAAAACACTTTGTTAAATTGCTGCTTTACAAGAACTGTAAATAACTACAGGAATCCCAAGCTATAGGCAATTTCCTATTAAAACACACATTCCCATTATTTCATAACATTATTACATACAGTGTATACATTATTACAACTATTACAGTACTGTCACAGTCTCGTTTCTGTCTAAATCTTAACCATTGCACTTTTAATGGGATTTCAAATTGAAAATAACTTCAAAACATTTATAAATTATTTATACATACAAACCCAGAAAGAAAAAATTCTAGGCACAGATCCTGTCTTACCTGAACACTCACAAAAATATTTTCCATATTGATTCTCTTTACTCTGCCAGTCAACACCAGAAGAGCCAATGTCATTTCTGACGTCCATCCTCCTGCAGTTTTCATGGCGGCCTCGTAAAGCAGTCCCAGAACTGACATTATACGACATCACATAATATCCCAGTCACGCATCAATAGGTTGTGTAAGACGGGTGAAATTGTTATGATTAACTGCTTATTTCTTCAAGTTATTTATGCATGCCCATTACAGGAAAACACGCCTAGAGAGGCACATTGATCCCGTCCTTCCGGAGTAAAAATGTCTTTATTGTATTTCAGCTAAGCAGCTCCTTTATCTTGCTTACAGTATCGACATCAAAGCAAGGCTGTATGCAGGACGAGCGCGGGTCCACATTGATGACTTTGACGGGACATGGAGCTGCAGGGGATTCTTGTAATCTACATGTGAATCCAAGCCAATCTGTCGGAAGATTCGTTCACTGTGGCGATTTCAATTGGAGAAAATAAAATCAACAAAGCAGATTTAACTCATTTTAAACATCATTAGAGAAAATTAAGCAGTGAGAAATGTAAGCTAAGCATGAACAAATATTCATGGATGTTTATTATATAATACATTTTATTTTAGACAATAGAAGTCATTGTTCATAATAGCTAAAATATCCTTTTAACAAACTGAAAGACGTTGGCTTCTGTTTGGTGATGAATTGTGCTCTTGGAGTCAGTCAATTGAAATTAAATTGCTGTTTATTGACTCAAAAGAAAGAGGTTTATAATAAACCTGGAAAACAGTATCCGTTAGCAAAACAGCTACTTTTTAATGACTGCCCAAAAAAAGATGCATTTTGAAGGAAGACGGTGTATTAGTGAGGGCTAATCATAACTAAAATTAACTAGCTGAACCTAGTGTAGATGGCTGTTGTAATGGCACTGATCACAGTCAGGCAATGAAGGGCGACAACAGAAATAAGAGTCTCTGTGCAGTTTTAATTAAATTAATGATCCAACAAGGTAAGCTTCAACAAACACTGTACACATTAATTTGTTTTTTTTGGTCCCACTTTATATTAAGTGTCTCTTATACCTGTGAACTTGCATGATAATTAGATGTGTAAGTATTATGTAACTACAGTGTATGTACACATTGGTACATAGTAGTTACTTGTGTAATACTGGTGTAACTACACTCATGTAACCATTTTACACTTAATATTGAGTGGACAGTTCCTGTGGATTTACCATGTAAGTACACTGGTATCACAAGGTGAAACCTTCTAATGCAGCATTAGTTCTGCCATACAGTGTTCACAAGTACATGATCTGCAAACAGGTGTGGAAGTGGGAAAACATCTGCATGTACATATTGTTGTTACACAATGCACTTACATAATTCTTGTTACAGATGTGTACTTTCCTAGTGTTGTTACCAATGTCCTGTTACTTGTTTGTACTTACACAAACTATTCAGAGGGTTGTTACATGAGTGTAGTTACACCAGTATTACACAAGTAAATACTATGTACCAATGTGTACATACACTGTAGTTACATACTACTTTCACATCTAATTACCATGTAAGTTCACAGGTATAAGCGACACTTAATATAAAGTGGGACCAAATTGACCAGCTAGTTTAGATGGCTGTTGTAATGGCACTGATCACAGTCAGGCAATGAAGGGCAAAAACAGAAATAAGAGTCTCTGTGCAGTTTTAATTAAATGAATGATCCAACAAGGTAAACTTCAACAAAGGCTATACACAATTTTCAATGTTCAATTATGAACACTATAAGCAGATCAAGACCCCATTAGTTACATTTTAAAATATATAAAATGGGAAAAAAAAAAAAATAATACAATTTTTTTTAAAGTGTCTAGGTTTCATTTTGTTATTTTTCAAATTTGACTTATAATATTTGCATCAAATGTTATATTTACTGAACAGCTTTTCACAACTTAAATTTAACAAATTTATTTATTTCGTTTTTTTATTTTTTCACTTGGGAGTCTTAATTGTTGACCCTGCATGGGGCAAAGAGACTGTTACAGAAAAAAAAACACACTACAGCAATTACATTCCTACAAAAGTAAATATAACTCAGCCATTCCGCCGCCAAACAAGAGGACCTATTTATGTTAGTGTGGGTTTGCACCTCCTACTTCCAGATGGAATGACCGGGATATGCATTTCTAAAAAAGCTTTCATCCTGCAATCAGCCATGCGACATGCTCTGACAAACAAAGCCATCAATAAACACACACACACACACACACACACACATATTTCACCTGGTTACTGCAGAATACCATTTCATCTTTTTGCTCTTTCATGTGGATGGCTCACCATGTGGCTAACCGGACTTATTGCTTGAGAACTCTCAACTCATAGGCTGAGAAAATAGCTAATAGGATCTCCGGTATGATTTACGGCACATCCAGAATGTTGTCTGATAAAGGAAGTTTAATAACACTGGTCATCCATCTTGGGATTTGTGATGCAGTGGTGCAACATATAAAAGGGGGTACAAAACTACAACAGCACATGGATGATACAGTATCAGAGCACATGGGTATTACATGAACAGATTAAATCACGCTGTATTTTACCCCAGTATGATTCACATCAAGCCCTGGAGCTTTAAATTTTGCTGACAGATAATGAATAGCAGGAATTGCAGTTCTATAAAAAGACAAATTTGCATTGGCTGACGTCAATGTACTTAAAGGAAGAGTTCTCGCAGAAATGAAAATATACAGCTTTTTGCACAATTCAAGCCCACCAAGATGTATAGTATAAACTTTAACAACCAGGGGGGTTTGCCACCTTGATTACCTTGGTCCATTAAAAAAAATTGCTGGGCTGGTGTACCCCAACATTGGGTCAAATACAGACAAACCCTACATGATTTTTTCAATTATATTTAGATTTCACTTTTTGACTCAGTGATTGGGTTTGTTCATATTTGACCCAACACCGGTTTATGACAATGCAGTATTTTTTTAGAACCTGTTAGCAAGTTATTTCACCCAGATCTCAACTATTTTCTTTCATTTGTTTTTGAATTCCTTTGGATTTTGGCATGATTTGAGGATTTTTTTGGTCTACTTCACTTTGTCAGGCAGGTGCTATTTAAGTTATTTCAAGAGTTCGCACTTAGATATGCTCAACTGTGATAGCAGGTTTGGCATGCTGTCCTGGGAGAGAACCCTGAGCTCGGAGATAGATGAGCCCAAGGTTCCCGCCTGGTCAATGAGCGTTAGGAGGGATACGAGATCAGGTGTTTCTCGAGTGCCCCCCGTTAGTACCATGATGACTAATGTGAGGTTTTGTTTGTTTCAGTATGAAAAATTAAGTGCTTGTGACTGTTGCATGTTTTTTAGACTGTGGGAGGAAACCGGAGGACCCGGGGAAAACCCACGCAAACACGGGGAGAACATGCAAAACTCCACGCAGGGAGTGCCAGCTGACTCAATTAGACTTAAGCCTATGGCACTTTTGCTGCGAGGCAGCAGCACTAGCCGCTGAACCACCGTGTTGCCCGATAATCTAAGAGATAGAAATGAAGGATAGATGGTGGGGGGAGGTGGTTTTGGAATGGTCTGATAGGCTAGCTAATGATTAGCGATAGAGATCAGCTGAAGTTGATCATATCACGTGCTCCCCTCGAAATTAGTTTGTGAAACTACACTTCTTTATTGCGAACTGTTACGAATTAAATTAAAAATCCTTAATCAAAAAGAAGTTTAACCAAAACGTAACAAGATAACAGGGATTTAAAAAATGATCCCTGGTGCCCCCGCGCTCTCTCTCTCTCTCCACAATATAAACCAAAACACAAACCACTGAGAATTAACTAGAAAATACGATTTATTTACAGAAAATAAGGCGCAAAATAACAACGGGATGGGATAAGGCAAAATAAATGACAATAAACCAAACTAACTAAATTAGAGAATACTTCCCTGGAAGTCAGATAAGAAAATAAAATACAGAAAACTTACCTCCCCTTACTAATCAACACAGGAGAAAACGAAAATAATAAACAAAAGGCACCGAACCTCCCTACCATGTGCTCCAAGCCAGATGGAGACAGAAAACCGCGTTTCTTCGGTTAGAAATGTATAACTTCACACCGGCATCTCACAACACGCCGTATAAGAGACATCAGCAACAAACACTCATTTTGATCACGCAACATCTCCACAGAGACTTCTTAAGCAGAGAATCGAGAGAGAGCGGGGAGCCGATGAATCCATGTTCTCTGAGATTTTAAATACAGCCGCCGCTGATCCAAGCGCCAATCACGATCTGCCGTAAATCCGCTGCATCTGCGAATAATTTAGAAAGAGAGAGCAAGAGCAAGAGAGAGAGAGAGAGAGAGAGAGAGAGAGAGAGAGATAGAAAGAGAGAGAGAGAGAGAGATAGAGAGAGAGAGATATACAGAAACCACACACGCTCTACAACTACTCGTAACACTACAGAAATGAGAGAGATGGCAATGCTGCTAATTTCACATATTTACTTTCAGCTATGATTTAAGATATGACTACCTCAAAACTCACTTTTACACTCCATTGAGTGTCTGAAATAAGTCCCCACTGCAATCTGATGGGAATTCTGAGGTAGATCTATTTACAGATTTCCAACGTAGGCTCATTCTGGAAACGTACCCCTGTACATTTCTGGACATAGCGAATTATGTAGCCAGAGGTACTGTACATATGGCTGCATTTCATCTTTAAAATGAATGCTACGGGGCGGTATGCCGTCGTAAAAAAACAGGCTGCCACGAGGGCTTTACTTTTATTGTATTACTTTTGAAAACACTGTCCCAGGAGGGTGGGTGGGTCAGTCAGTCAGTCGGCCTCAGGTGGATTGATGTGTGGATTATCTGGTGGATTTGACATGTAATAAATGTTTTCTATGCTTGCAAAATTTAGTGGTGAAAATTACACAAAGCTTGAGTTTCTCAAACCTTGTCAGATTGCACAATTCTGTGGAATATCTTTAGTGAGGCTCATTCTTTGTGAATAAATGCAATTCTCTTTTGGTCATATGTCAATGCTGTAGTCTTATGGCAGTATAGACAAAACGTCTTGTGCTGTCATGTTTGTGTTGCAATCTCAACAGTTTTCAACAGCTAAATTTTGGGCTTGTTGCTAGAACAGTCCAAGGCTAGAGGCTCCACTTGGCCCATTGTTAAATACAACAGTGGAAACGCGGATGATGTTATTTTTTCTGCTGAAGAGAAATTTCGGAGGGAAACATTTCAGGATTTATTTCTATCCAAATCCATCAAATCTATTACAATTGTATATTATATTTGTCAGTCTTGTGGATTACTTTTAACGTGCCTAAATATAGATTTGGGAATGTCAAAAACATTGCTTGTGCAGTCGTATTAAAAGACAGTTCAACCATATATTTAAATTCTGTCACCATTTTCTAATCCAAATCAACACAGTTAAAATCACTTTTATTTCTATATTTCTTTATTCAATGTGTGGATTATGCTGAGACCAACACAAATGAACAGGATTAGCATAAAAAGTCAGATACTCTAACAATATTTAATTGGTCAAACTCTACAATAAGGTTCATTAGTTTTACATTTACTTACATGAACAAACAATGAACAATACATTTACTACAGTATTTGTTCATGTTAGTTAACATTAGTTAATGAAAATACATTGTTAACTCACGGTGCATTAACTAATGTTAACAAGCATAGACTTAACAATGCATTAGTAAATGTTCAATTATGATTAATAAATGCTGTACAAGTGTTGTTCATGATTAGTTCATGTTAATGAATGCATTAATGAAACTTATTGTAAAGTGTTACCATTTAATTTTGTGGGACATACATATTTAGCATATAAGGCAGGCAGGATATTATTGGTAGAATGCTAGTTTAGTTCTAGTTTTGTCAATAACACCATCATCGAAGATAACTTACAAAGATTAGCATCGTTTTGAGTTGGGTGGTATGGTTCTGTTCTGGACAAACACTGTGTCCATCCATGGATATACTGTAGGAGCAGGGAGGGCATAAATAATTCCCTAGGGTTCACAGAACAGAACCAACATTAATGAATAACGAAGAAGATACCACAAATGTTTCAAGTAATCATATTATGAAACAACATAATTCAGAGGTCTGACTCAAGGAGACATTTTCAATGCCAAGTCTTGCCTGTGAGAAGAGAAGTTGGCGGTGATATCTGCTGAGTGAAGCGATAGCTGTTGAATAATGAACTAGGAGAATCTTATAATGGTAATTATGATTGGTCTCATTTTCCTATTGGTAGATGTGGATCAGCTGATGTAAGCTTGATTAACCTGACCTGTCAGAACTAATGCTACAGTGCGCTCCATTTAGTTCAAAATTGACTCAGTTCAGTGTAATAAGAATGTCACTTTTGAGGAATGATCCACTGAAGACGAGCTCCACTGACCCCAAACCAAGCAAGCCAAAGGCAACAATGGCAAGGAACCAAAACTCTACCAACTGACGGAAACCTTGGGAGAAACCAGGCTTAATTCGGGGGCCAGTTGGTTGTTTTAAAAATAGCGAATATCCATTTTGGTTAAAGGTGCAGGTCCAAACCTTTTCAGTTCAAAAACCTTCCTTTTTTTTAAACACAAAGAGGATATTTTAAAGAAAAGAGAAATCAATGGCCACTGACATTCATATTAGGATAAAAAAAATTCTATAGATGTCAATTGCCACAGGAAAATAAATTGAAGGTGATTATTCTTTAAAATCGATATTATGGAACAAAAAAATCCTTTGCTCCAAAATCTTAAAGGGAAAATTTAACTGTCACGATCACCAGCGATCTAGGGACTGTAGATCACTGGTGAACTACACACACACACACATACACTACTACTATAGAACTACTATTACCAGAATGCTTTGCGACAATCAACACCTGATTCAGCTGATGGTCATTTGCACACAAAAAACACACACATACACACACACACACACACACACACACACACATTAACACTCACAGCTGTGGTTCTTTCCCACTTATTACCAGCACTATATATTTCAGTTTGTTCCCGTGTCGTTGTCTGTTGATTGTTTTTTTGTTGCTCCCGTGATGGCTGTGTGCGTCTTGATCTGTTTTGCCTTGTTTTTGTTTTGTTTTGTTTTGTCATAGTATTTTATTAAATATATGTAAAATGCTACATTTGGATTCGCACTTCGTTTTTCTATACTACACTACACGAAGGTGCGTAACAGACAAGGAGAGGGGAACACAAGCTAAAATATATAGTGCTGGTGATGTGTGGGAATAAACTCTGTGTGTGTGTGTGTGTGTGTGTGTGTGTGTGTGTGTGTGTGTGTGTGCGTGCGTGCGTGCGTGTGTGTGTGTGTTTGTTTGTGTGTGTTTGCGTGTCCAAATGACTATCAGCTGAGTCAGGTGTTGATTGTCACAAAGCATTCTGGTAGTTGTAGTTCATATGGTGTGTGTGTGGTTCACCAGCAATCTACAATACCTAGATTGCTGGTTATAGTTACATTCTAAATTACTTACCCTCAAGTTGTTCCAAACCTTTATGAGTTGCTTTTTCTGTTGAACACACACATACACAAAGATACATTGAAGCATGTCAGAAAGTGGTAACCACTGTCATCCAGAAAGAAAAACAAGTACTGCAGAATTCTATAGTCACCTGTTTCAAAATAACTTGCTTTTGATTCATATGGGTTTGTGACAAGTAAAGGGTGAGTAAATGAAAGAGGTTTCTATTTTTAAATTTCGCTTTACTGAAAAAAGCAAGTCACATACAAAATTCAGAAGGCCTGGGTCTGAGTAAATAATCAACTTATTTCATTTTTGGGTGAACTACTTCTTTAAATATCTTGTATCATTTCATCGTATCTATTTTCTGTCCGTGTTGGCCTAAAATTCATCTTTATTGAGAGAGAGAGAATTGAAAGTCAAACTTAAATGGAAATATCTGACAGAGACAGGAAAAGAGAGGATCTGGGGGTCGGCACTTGCTCAAAACTATATTGTCAGTTTGACATACTACAACTACCGGCTCTGCTACATAAAGCAGCCACTAACTGAGATTGATGTAGATGAGCTCTTGGAGCTGTTCAGATTCTCCCACTTAGATTAGAAAATCAGTATGCCATCTGAATTTCTTAAACAGCATGTGGTGTTAATGATATTGCATCAGTCAAACGAATGCTGTTAAATGTAGAGATATTATAAACTGTAGGGTTACAAATATGGTCAATAGTATTAGCCCCTTTCACACAGCGATACCAGTAAATATCCGGAAAATTACCGGAACGACTTTACTGTTAATTACTGTTAAATACTGTTCACACAGGCGAGGATGTTCCGGAAATTTTCTGGAAAAGACCATTCACACATACATTGCAAAATACCGGTAAATTTTGACATCATTAACCAGATATGAGCTCTAAATGGCTGCACTGTAATGGTGCTCTAAATGGTGTTTGTAAACATAGAAGGGGTCGGGTTTTGTTAATGACTCACTTTTATTTAAAGCTTTAGCATTCATGCAGCTGCTTTGTCCCAGAGACATCCAAAGGCAGAAGCGCGAACCGCAGCTAAATGTTTACACATTTGACTACATTACAAATTCTGTAGATGGATAAGTATTTTGAACATCTTCGATTAAAACATATAGATGAACACTTTTGCATGTCGAGATGTACATACTGTATGTAAGTGTGTTGGCGCTCACCGGAGCACTTCATGTGCACACGCGTCTGGTAACTGAAGCAGAGCTGGAAGGTAAACAAACAGCGATTTATCATAAGCATTTTAAAGATAATTAATTACACAGTGGAATTAAGAAGAAACATAGAAACGTTTTCTAAGCAACAACTAGCAGCTCAATGTGTCTGGAAAATATTCAAAGGCTTCACGCCAGCATGTTCTAAGCGTGAATTCGCTTTTTCCGGCAATGTTCCTTCTGCGTTCACACAACGCAGCTTTCCAAATTGCCAGTAATGTTACAAGTTCTCTTTCCGGAAAACTGCCTGAACGAATTTACCGGTATTCTCAAAAAGGGCCTGTTCAGGCATACATACAAGGTGTGTATGTGTGAAAGGGGCTAATGTCAATATCTACAGGTCAAGATGGTTCATGCTGATAAAATGCTCATACATATAGTACATATTATTCCCTTGTTTAGTATCTTTATTATTAATAATAATAATAATAATTCATTCATTTTCTTTTTGGCTTAGTCCCTTTATTAATCCGGGGTCGCCACAGCGGAATGAACCGCCAACTTATCCAGCATTTGTTTTACGCAGCTGATGCCCGTCCAGCCACAACCCATTTCTGGGAAACATCCATACATTCTCATGCACTCACATACACATACACTATACAGACAATTTAGCTTACCCAATTCACCTGTACAGCATATCTTTAGACTGTGGAGGAAACCACAGCACCCGGAGGAAACCCACGCGAACACGGTGAGAACATGCAAACTCCACACAGAAATGCCAACTGACCTAGCTGGGGCTCGAACCAGCGACCTTCTTGCTGTGAGGTGACAGCACTACCTACTGCACCACCGTGTCGCCCCATTAATAATAATAATAATAATGACAATGATAATGATAATAATAATATATGTAGTATATAAAATTCAAATTTGCTGATTTTGTGCTGAATTTTTTATTATTATGATCAATTGTTAAAAGAGTTGTACTGTTTTATGTATTTATTTATTTATTTATTTTTTACAGATAATGTAAAATTTTTTAGGGATACTTTGATTAATGAAAAAAGCGTTCATATGAAAAATTGAAAAGCAGAGAAAGAAACATCTTTTGTAGTGTAATAAAAGTTGTTTTGATAATTTGAATGTGAATAAAAATCTTACTTTCTCACCCCACATTCAAAATATAAAAAAACCCTACCTTAAATGAAAAATATTGGCTCAGATATGCTGTAATTCTGTCATTTTCCTCAGTCTGTGAAAAACCCCAAGATCCAGCTGAGATGAGTTTGAATGCATTCTATTGATTCTCAACGTCAAAAGGTCAAAACAGGAAGTCCAATGTCTTCTCACATGGAGAGAGAGCTGAGAAACCCCACTGCGAGATTTGGCTCTGGTGTTTGTGCCATTGTGCACACAAGGCCAAACAAGCCCTTACAAATGTCATCTCTCTTTTATTTCCTATAAAAGACCAAATGCTCACACACAAGAGGACCAGCAAGAAAAGCCACACACACACATTTTGTAACTTATAATAAAGATGGTGACAGATCTTTCTCTCGAGAGATTACCACATGTTAATCACCTTAAAATCCTCACTCTAAGAGCCAGATTTACTAACAGCTAACAGTGGCATGTTTTTTGGTGTGAAGGTCACACTTTATTTTGACGGTCCGTTTGTTGAATTTAAGTTACATTGTATCTACATGCTAACTAATTCTCAATAGAATTAGGTTCTATTACTGTTAGGTTGGGGTTGAGGTTAGGGTTAGTGTAAGTTGACATGTACCTGCAAAATTTCTTATAGTCAGTGAAATGTCAGTTAAAGAACTGTTAAATGTCAGTATCAACAGATATTAAGCAGACAGTCTACTAATACTCAAATGGACCATCAAAATAGTGTTACCAATATCTGATTTACTATGGTTTACAGTAGTTAATTTACTCTCATTACTTAATATTTTAAGTGCACTGCGAGTCATGTGACTGGAACTAACCAGTCAACTTCATACTTTATATGGAATTTACACATTTAGGTAATATTGGTAAACTAATTACCTCAGACAAACACAGAGCATCCAGACATTACAGTGCTTTTGAATTTCCTGCATCAGTATCAGAGCTACACTAATAGTTTGTCATCCTCTGAGAAAACATTTGATGATTGCCAAGCAACGACAGTTGACACAGTTGACAGTTGCGAGCACAAAATGTATTTAAAATGAGGAAGAAAGCAACACACCACACACTTTTCATGAGCTTTCCACATGCTTTTGCATGCTATATATGAACGGCTGCTTAACAGATTTTGTACTTAAAATGTTGTAGCAGTTCCTGTAGGACCATCGGTATCTGCTGTTTTGTGACCATGCAATGATTTGCAGTGCTCTTGTTAGATTTTTGTTTGTTTGTTTGTTTGTAAATTAGCTGTTGTGTCTGTCTTCTACATAAAATGTCTCAGGCCTGGTCCTCAATTAGGGCAAATTTATACTTCTGCATCAATGGCATGCAGATCGTCTGGTGTAGCCTGTCGCATACCCTTCCCCACATAGCAAATGTTTTCTAGCCCAGCTAAGGGCCACACAATAGTTCTCCTTGGCCCAAGTATCGCATAGAATGACGGTCTTGAAGCGGCCCATAACTGGATTAAAGACAAGGGCCACACATTGGCCATAACCGGCCTGAATCACAGCCAATTTATCACCCCTAACTGGCCCTGAATTGGGTCAAAACAGGTTTATTATTGGTGCCAATTCTCAGCTATAAGTTTATACTTTAACCAGAAACCCCAAAAATTGAGCCATAAACCAGCCTAATGTTACCTAAACAATGTGAACAATCACTACACTGATCTGGGCCACACACCTCTCATCCACAACTGGACCAAATGTAGTTTGCCATCATGCATGCAGTGCCATCATTGCCAAGCATGGCCCACATTCAGCTGACATTATGCATGTCAGTGCCGGCAACACGCCAGCAGTATATAATAAGGCCACATTTGGGCCAAACCCGTTTGCTATGTGGGTCACTGTAACCTCACATGGACCATGAATTGCATCTTTCAAATAAATTTAACTACATGTTGCAGCAACACAGAACACAAGATCTGTCATTGGTCAGCTTGGTAGCTGTGATGAGTCTGGGTGGGGGGATGACCTCTGGGATGCTAGCGTGGCCGGTGACCAGAGTGTTTACCTAGAAGGAACTCATGATGGACTGGACTGGATAATTTTGTTTGCGTCCTCGCTAGTTTCCACCTTTTTCTTTCTTGAATGAGTGTGAATTTGAGCTACTTCTACGGTAGCATTGCATGTATTTCTGGTGAAAACCCAAAACACCTGAAGAGAAAGTTGACATGAATGAACATACATGCTAGTACGCATTTTGGAAGTGTGATTGCCAGGGCAGTCAGACACAATGCAGAAGTGTAAATGCTCACAAAAGCATTGACTATGTGGAAGTCATGTGCCTTGAGGTATGGCTATCATTCAATGCAGAGGTTTAAGTCAGGATTTATACTCCATTGTTGTCACTTCTTTTTATCCTTTCAGATCCACTCATTGGAACGTAAGAGCTTTTTGCCTCATCATGTTTGCCATATACACCCATCGCACCTTACAGGCCAAGGGGAATCCCTACACCAAGTACTACTATCTGGCAAATGGCAATGTTGTCCTTGTGAACAGCAGTCATCCCTATACAAATCAGCAGATGGCAGTGAATGGATCCATTGCTCCCAGCGAGTTTATAACAAGCTTCATAAATAAGTGACGGTGATTCATAAAATGAAAAATAAAACAAGCAACAACCACTTGTGGACGACTGCTACACATAAAAGACACCAAGCTTAAAATGTCCTAGACTTAGTTCTCTCTTAAATGCCACTGTTGTCCGTCCTGTTTTTTCCTTCTGTGGTTACTCCCTGGAACTTAAGACCAATGTGACACACAGGGGTTGCTCATCACATATCCTGCATTGCTTTGTTTCCATGGCTCTCTTACCCATCCTGCTTGCCATGTACCCCATCTCCCCTAAAAGTTAAGGGGCATATCCCTGTGGCAACTGTCTATGGAATCTGATGAACGGGAGCGATTCCACAATCCCAGGGCTGTCAAACTCAACCTTGCACAGTTTAGTTCCAACCTTGCTTCAATACACTTACCTTAAGTTTCATCTTCAAGGACTCAATTAGTTTGATCAGGTGTGTTTAATTAGGGTTGGAGCTGAACAGTGCAGAGCTGCGGCCCTCCAGAAACTGTGCTTGACACCCCTGCTCTATCCCTTTGTGGATGGCAGCCACCCTTCATTAGCTGGCAGCAAGTGGATCCATTCCTCCTGGCAAGTTGCTTCAGTACAGAACATTGAGCAACCAGAGATGGCTGTTCCTGCAAACTTGTCCCCCTGAGTAGCATTTCCCCTTAGTAATGGTGGTTCTTTCATAGCGTCTTCCCAGGTTTCGGAACCAATATAACAACATTTATAGATAAGGAGGAACCAGCTTGTAACATGGTCAACAATGAATGCTTTACATGGACACAAATACTCCAAATGTAATACTTTTAAGACAACACTCTGATTTAGAGTATACCATGCAAAAAGCGATTTTTGATTACCTTAATCCGACTAAAGTCATAATCAAACTAAACAGAAATCGCATCAAGATGTGAAGTAGTCCTATTTTAGTCGCACTATTGAAGTGCGGTACAGACATGTAAACACCTTCATCAAACTATTATTGTTTTGTACGCTACATTTTCCGACAGGATGCACACATGGCAGTTGTTAGGCCTTTGGAAAAAAATTAATAAATATATAAAAGGCTACAAGCAAGAGATCACATTATTGGTGCAAGTGGGAAATGATGTCTATGCTCTCATCCAGTACCTCCGAGTTTGTCTCGGTGGCATGAATGAAAAGATAAAACCCCATGACTACGGAGGTGGAATGTTGCTTGAGAATTTATATCCGCCGTTGTCTGTTTGCACACATTATGTGAGAAATTAACTGCAGTTGAACTTGTCACAAAATTAAAAACAAAATGCCAAGAATCACAAATGGTGCGATTACGAACAAGAACTGTTGTTGCGTGAAACAACGGAGGAAACTAACATCAAATAGTGACATAGTGACGTTAATCGAACTATTTACTGTAACATGTAAAAAGGGCACATGAAAGGAACATTCAAAAAACAACTCATGTGAACACCTTAATCATATTATTGTCTTTTACAAATTAAGGCAAATAGATTACTGATGTCTATGAAAATCCATGTAAGATCGTACTGGTGTGGTCAGTCCCTGGGGAGCTACCAGTGAGATTCTACATTCAATGTGTCTCGTAACGTTTTGCTAAATTCCTGACACTGAGCCAGAGAAAAAAAAAACATGTGCCATGCAACCCAGTACTGGAAAATATTCATTCACACACCTGTACCACATGTTTTTGGACTGTGTGGGAAACCCAAGCCCCCGGAAGAAACGCATGTGAACAGGGATGCCAACTGACCCAGCTGGGGCTCGAACCAGCATCCTTCTTGCTGTGAGGCGACTGTGCTGTCCACTGCCCCACTGTGTCACCCCTCTTACAAGCAACAGATCTACAAGCAACAGGTCAACAAGCTTTGTTTTCGATCATCGTGTCACGCATGCACGAATTATTTAAATATCAACATTCCTGTTCAACACAAAAATGTTTGTCCAGAAAACTAAATTAATCATGTAGACATAGCATTTTAGCGAATATTGTTGACATTACATATATATTTATGTAATCAATAGTTATACACAATTCTTAGTGTATATGACAGAAAAAGTACAGTCTGCTGAACAAATCATGATTTTATTTTTTACAAATATGTTGAACATTTAGATTTTTCATTTTATGACCCTTTTAAAATAATAATTCACCAAAAAAGAACATTTACTAATTCAAGGTGTTGTCCATTGTGTCATACAAATATATTTATGACAGTTTTATGCAAATTTCAATCACTACTTTTTAAGTTTTGGAATTTTAATGGCTAAATGTAAATGGCTTTGCTGTTTACAATTTACATGCTGCCCCTGGGAGACATTATTAGAAGACACGGGATCAGCTTTCACTGTTATGCAGATGATACTCAATTATATATTTTTACTAAACCTGACGAAACGTCTAAACTGTCTCAACTAACTGAGTGTATTAAAGATGTTAAAAACTGGATCACCAACAATTTCCTTCTCTTAAACTCAGACAAAACTGAATTATTACTTATAGTACCTAAATCCTGAACACAGCAGATCTCACAACTCGACCTGCAACTAGAGAGATACTCTACTGTTGCTCTACTGTAAAAGATCTGGGTGTCATATTAGACAGCAGTTTAACTTTTGAAAACCATATCTCCCATATCACAAAAACTGCATTCTTTCATCTGAGAAATATTGCTAAGCTACGAAGTATGCTATCCATCTCAGGTGCAGAAAGGCTAGTTCATGCTTTTATGACTTCTGGGTTGGATTACTGTAATGCTTTGTTTGCTGGTTGGCCAGCATCCTCTATTCAGTTGGTACAAAATGCAGCCACCAGAGTTCTTACCAGGTCTAGGAAATATGATCATATCACCCCGATTTTATCCTCTTTACACTGGCTGCCTGTTAAGTTTCGTATTGAGTTTAAAATATTGCTTCCTACCTATAAAGCTTTAAATAATCTAGCTCCTGTTTATCTAACCAACCTTCTGTCTCGCTACAATCCAACCCACTCTTTAAGATCTCAAATCTTAGGTCTTCTGGTAGTACCCAGAATATACTTATAAGTCAAGTAAAGGAGGTCGAGCCTTCTCATTTATGGCTCCTAAACTCTGGAATAGCCTTCCAGATAGTGTCCGAAGCTCAGATGCACTGATAGCAAGCATGAGACTGATTCCTGTGACCCTCCAAGGACAGACGAGCCTCGAGTTCTCCAGCCTCGGGCGCCTAGACTGCAGCTAGAGCTGTGCACCGATGAAATACTCTTCAGTGTTTGGACTCTGAGTAGTGAATATTAAAACAACACTGAACTGAACTGAACTCCAACATTAATAACTGGACTGACACTTTCAATTTACTATAACCTTCTATGTGAAGCTGCTTTGTCACAATCTATATAGTAAAAGCACTATACAAATAAAGGTGAACTGAATTGAATTAAAACCCAAATGAATCCTTCATTTTGATGGAATGCATTACTCGTAACTGCAGAGCAATAGGTGCACTGCCCATGTTGGTGAAATGAATGGTGAAATTGGAAATCTGCATAAATACTGTCAAATGCGTGCATAATAAGCAACAATTTACATAAACACAATAACATGTAATGTTACAAAATACATTCATCCAGTTAACAGAAACAAGAGTCAACATCTCTATTGACTGAGGTTTTGTTCTATGTTCAAATTGAAATGTACTAACAGAGCGAATGAGAAAATAAAGAAAATCAGAAGAAGAAAAATGAAGAGAGGAGCGAAAGAGAGAGAAAGAGGTACAACTAGCATTTCAATTATATTATGGCAATTGTTTTTTATCTTTGACGCAGGTTAATGAAACTAATTAGTCTTCACTGTGCAGAAGCTTCTGGCGCCTCAGATAATTGCTATTCGCTGAGATAGCAAAAGTCAATTTTACCTCACGCGGCGTCTGGGAAAATAAACATTGAAGCTTATCACTTCTGAAGCCACTACATGAGAGGGTTTACATCAACTCACACACTCTTTAAGTCTAACTGTTGGCTCCAAACAAGCCTGTAACCTTAAAGTATGCACTTGACAGAAATACTTGGAAGTTCCTAGATGGCAGCTGTAGTTTTAAAAGAGAGTCGGGTAAAATAAATTAAAGAGAGAGGGGGAAAATGTGCTTTCGTGTCTTTATCTTAAGCAGAACTTTACCATACATTTCAAGTACATCGAGTGCTACACTTTTAAGAAACAGCACTGCAGCTACTTTTATGTCGCAAGTGAAGATTTACCAAAATCGCATTTGTTTATTTGCATTTATTTTTCTTCTCGGATAACCAAATGGATTTAAACTACTGCAGACATGTTTGATGTCAGTAATAATAAGCAAAAAAAATCATTTTTGTCTGAACACCAATGAATCAATCATTACATATGTACATATTAGGTAAGGCTTCAGACGTCATGAACTGTTTTGGTCATATTTGGACAAAAATTACTGTGACTATATTTGTGTTTCTAGCTTTTATAACTTTCTATATGTATGCATTTATTCATTTTACTATGTATGCATTTATTTATTTTTTACTGAGGGACAGAGAAATAAACAAAGATGTTAGCAAGCAAACAGACAAACAAACAAACAAACAAAAAAATTAAATAATATTGGTTCATAGGATATGAAAGATTTTGTCTTATTTTGGTAGAATTTAGTTTGTTCGTTCATTCATCCATTCATTCATTCGATTTTTTTTGCAAAGGTTTTTCAAAACTGCTTGAGGTGCTAAATATTTATCAGCTGTAAATTTATAACAATTTTGTGGGCATTTTTTTTTAAATAAAATAAAATAAAATAAAATAAAATAAAATAAAATAAAATAGAATAAAATAAAAAATAGAATAGAATAGAATAGAATAGAATAGAATAGAATAGAATAGAACAGAACAGAACAGAACAGAACAGAACAGAACAGAACTGAATTGAATTGAAAGTCACAAGTCCAAAGACATGTGATAGGTAAATTGGGTTGGCTAAATTGTCCGTAGTGTATGTGTGAATGAGTGTGTCTGGATGTTTCCCAGCGATGGGTTGCAGATGGAAGGGCATCCGCTGCATAAAGCATATGCTGGATAAGTTGGTGTTTTTTTCCGCTGTGGCAACCCCAGATAACAAAGGGACTAAGACAAAAAAATAAAAATAAAATAAAATAAAATAAAATAAAATAAAATAAAATAAAATAAAATAAAATAAAATAAAAAATAAAATAAAATAAAATAAAATAAGTTTCCCAGAGATGGGTTGTGGCTGGAAGGGCATCTGCTGCGTGAAACAAATGCTGGATGGGTTGGCGGTTCATTCCGCTGTGGCGACCCCAGATTGATAAAGAGACTAAGCCGAAAAGAAAATGAATTAATGAAAATAAAATAAAATAAAATAAACCAAAAAAAATAAAAATTAAATTAAATTAAATTAAATTAAATTAAATTAAATTAAATTAAATTAAATTAAATTAAAAATACATATTAACATTGGCTAATTTTGTATTAAATTTGTTTAAAAATAACAAACATATTATTTAATTAACACCAAACAAACAACAAACAAATAAAATGCATTGTTAATCAGATTTGAAAAGGCTTTGGGAATAAAAAGCTTGTCTCTAAAAGCTTGTCCACTGCTGTTCAGGATTTAGATTGTTAACATATTGATCTAAAAGTGCCTCACCTTGCTTTGCCTGTTTTTAATGGCATCCATCGATAGTGTGACCTTCATGTATACAAATGGTTCGGGTTTGGAGAGGGAGAGAATGGATTATTTCCACTTATAACTATAAATCCAGCCTAACCTCGGCCTTTAGATGTCAATCAATGTACCAAAACTCAAGCTAAGACTCTTCGATCCACATCTGAAATAATAACAAGCCATATGAAACCTGTGAGCAAGAAGAACTAATATGAAATAAGCAAGAAACAAAACAGAAGATTGCATTCGATGCAATGCTAAATCTCCACACTGCATTCCTGTATTCGTGTCTATAATAGTTTGAAAGAGCTGAGTTTAAATAGTTCAATAATAATGAAAGTAATATACATATTTTATTTATATATTCATTCATTCATTTATTTATTTATTTATTTTATTTATTTATTTATTTATTTATTCATTAATTCATTTATTTATTTATTTATTCATTTATTCATTTATTCATTTATCTATCGATTTATTTATTTATTTATTTTTTTATTTTTTTATTTATTCATTCATTTATTCATTTATCTATCTATCTATCTATCTATCTATCTATCTATCTATTTATTTATTTATTTATTTATTTTTTATTATTTATTTATTTATTTATTTTTGCAAACAGACCAATCTGCTGCTGTCCATGCATTAGTTTTAAAAATATAGTCAAGAAGAATTATATATCAAAAGACACAAAATTACAATATCTGACACTATTTCATACCCTATTGCAGCATTTATGCAAACTATGCTAACAAAAAGCTAACTAGCTAGCTAACTAACCAACTAACAAACTAACTAAATAAATAAATTACTAAATTAAACAATTCAATAAATAAATATATAACAAATACATAAATAAAACATTAAAACAATCAATTAAACAAACAAATAATTAAATAAATCAATAGATAATAAATGAATAAATCCTGTTCATTTATTTATTTGTTTATTTAGAAACAGAATATACATTATGAACATGAATGTGAAGAATATTAATTCATAAGCTTTAGAAGTTATGGAATACAAATGTTTTATGGAGATATTTTTGGTCAGATGTTCATTAGATTATTGTTACATATAGTTGTGGAGCATATTTATTAATAGCAGTCTCTGTGCTGCATTTCGGTGCAAGCGTCTGTGCAAGTTTGAAAGAGCTGAGAGTTTACATTTCTTATTTGCATCGGAACAATGCAATTGTTTCATAAGCCATGCAGGCCAGATAATAATAATATATAAGGAAGCGGAGTGTTTCAAAGAAATGCCTTAACTGCACACTATGAAAAATGAGTACAGGCCAAAAGATGTCAGTAAGATTTAGTGTGTAAAGTTTGGATCGGAACCGGGAAGAGGAGCAAAAGCTGCAAGTAGGTCAGGACTATTCCTGGTCTAGCACCATATGCTAAAAGATGTGCAGAGAAAGAGAACGAGAGAGAATGATAGACAGACAGAGAAAGACAGAAGGATGGAGGAGAAGAAAGAAGGATTGAAAAAGGTAGACGGGGGTAGAGAGAGGTGGAGAATGAGGGAGAACTTTGAAGTAAATGATGGCAGGGAATCAATCTGTAAATGCACCAGCTGGCATTGCGGAGCAGCCAAACTCCTGCCGTGAAGTTCCATGAGAATGGACCAAAATCTTTGGCCCACCTGAAAAATGATTTTCACTCCAAGAGAGAGAGAGAGGAGAGAGAGAGTTATTAAATAACTCAGAAAAACTTTACCACATACTCGGAGAGGATGAATTGACATCTAGACTAGCTGCAAAATATGTATACACCCTACACACCATAAGAAACGGTTAATGTAAATTCATATATCTTATGTGAATAATGTAGACTTATTATTATTATAATTGTTATATTTATCAAATGTATTATTATTATTTTTTTGTCCTTTATTTCCTATTTACTGTATTATTATTTGATGATTTTAATATATTACATATTTGAAGTGCTTTGGCAATACTAGATTGAATGTCATGCCAATAAAGCAACTTGGAAGATTATCCTGCAATGTTGATTGTTAAATGTACAGTGTTTTCTAATCTATTATTATTTTTATTGATATAAATGAATAATATATTATATATGAATGATATCATATATTGAATAATAATATGATATACCAAATAATAATATGATATATTGAATAATAATATGATATACTGAATAAT
>CAIGQQ010031566.1:296088-343878 GCA_903798035.1 Danio albolineatus
ATTCATTCAGCTCAACTCTGGATCGCTCTGGGTTGCTTGGAGCGGTTTTCCGTTTAGAAAAAAAAACTGTAACGCAGAACGTCAAAGCAAACAACAGAAAACACCGCTAAATTAAATTGATATTTATCTGCAAATCAATGCAAACGGCTTTCGAGGGCGGCGTTTCCAGCGATGAGGAAAGTCTGCACGACGATGAGTTGTAAGGTGAGGATTTTAAATTTTTAATTAAAAAGACTAACGTTATTTTTACCGAACGTAGCCTATATTACCTACATCGATGTACAATATACATAGTATGAATATCAATTATGTATCAAAAACACTTTTATTGAATCATTAGGATGTTGTTTTTAGAATGGCGTGGCAATATTTGTTTGTAAATAGATGAGACCACTAGGCCAAACAACTCAAACATACGTTATCTGCACTCTGGATGTTTTTTTTCTATTTGTTCAACAAATAATTGACTCATGAATACTAGTTAGCGAAGCTGTAGTCTAGGAAAATTAACTGCTCTGAGCAATGATCTTCTGTCGCAGTCAAATATTTTGTGAACATGTCAACACGTGCTGTATTTTATACACTCACCGGCCACTTTATTAGGTACACCTTACTAGTACCAGGTTAGACCCACATTTGTGTTTAGAACTGACTTAATCCTTTGTGTTATAGATTTAACAAAGTATTGGAAATATTCCTCAGAGATTTTGATTCATATTGACGTGATAGCATCACGCAGTTGCTGCAGATTTGTTGGCTGCACATACATGATGCGAATCTCCCATTTCACCAAATACCAAAAGGTGCACTATTGGATTGAGATCTGGTGACTGTGGAGGTCATTTGAGTACATTGAACTCATTGTCATGTTCAAAAAAACAGTCTGAGATGATTTGTGTTTCATGGCATAGCGTGTTGTCCTGCTGGAAGTAGCCATCAGAAGATTTTAATGCTATATTCTGACCCTATCATCCGAATGTTGCAGCAGAAATTAAGATTATTCAGACCAGGCAACGTTTCTCCAATCTTCTATTGTCCAATTTTGGTGAGCCTGTGCAAATTGTAGCCTCAGTTTCTTGTTCTTAGCTGACAGGAGTGGCACCCATTGTGGTCTTCTGCTGCTGTAGCCCATCCGCTTCAAGGTACAATGTGTTCAGAGATATTCTTCTGCAAACTTGGTTGTAATGAGTGGTTATTTGACGAGATTTTTTTTCTATCAGCACAAACCAGTCTGGCCATTCTCCTCTGGCATCAACAAGGCATTTGCACCCACAGAACTGCCCCTCACTGGATAATACTCAGACCCCCCCGCCCCCCCTTCTGGCACCAACAACCATGCCTTCAAAGTCACTTAAATCACCTTCCTTTTACTAGAAATAAAATTTTGTAAAAATTATGTTGTTACAATGAAGAAGAAGAAAAAAAGATTGGATAACAGCATATATGTCAAAGACCGACTTCTGTATTTAAAGCATAACCAGAGGCTTAGTTTTATTGATATTAGCTGGCAATGTTTTTCAAATTGGATCAATGCTAATGTGAAAAATGAATACCGAAACACAGTAGAAACTGTAGTAGCATAAATCAGCTGCTCTGTACAGCAGTAATCCTAAAAACTATTTAGACTGAGCTTCTTATGGAAACATACAGTTCTTTATTTATTTGTTTTTTTATATTTTGTGTCATTAATTATGCAGATAAATTGCTGTGGTTCGTTTGTCGTATTGTATAAAATGCCACGGACATGGGGAGCCACATTCTGTTTATTTGTGTTGTTGGCTATGCGACTAAAATTGGAACACTGCATGTCTTAATTTGATTATGCCTATTCTGAATGTGACCTTATTAGGTTGAGGGTAATTAGAAAATGCTGTTTAAATGGAGAATCCTCATTCTTTGCGCACCAATAGTCACCCTGTTGCAGCCCATATAAATGTAGTCAATCTTCACAAACTTAAAGGGACAGTGCCTCCAAAAATGAAAAACTGTTGTTAATTTACTCCCCATATACTGTAACTGTTTATTTCAGCAGAGCATTTAGAAGATTTTTAAGTCAAATCATAGTTTTTATTCATTTTAAATCATACAAGTGAATGGTTACTGACACTTTTGAAGTAAAAAAACAAACAAACATATACAGGCAAATCAAAATTAATACAGATGGATCTTGATAACACATTAATGTCTAATATCGTGGAATGACAGGTCTGTGCAATAAAGAGAAAATTATTAACATAACAAGATCAGTACCTCTAATCCACAGCCTGGACAGTCATGTCATTAGGAATGCAACATTTCACAGATTCACGATGTTAGATATATTCATATTTCTGGATTAAGTGTGACTGTAATTGTTGTTGTAACAATGTACAGGTTAAAGCACCTCTCCCACTATAATATTGTACTTGTTTTTGTAATAAAGTGAAAGCTTTGCACCACCCTTCTCTGCCATATTCATTATTTAAGGTCTACTGTACATAAACCGGAAGCAACCTTTTTTTGTTCCTAAAGAAACTAGATATTAAATGAGAAAACGATGGGTGTAGCTTGTTTTTAAAGTATGTTAGCCAAGCCCAATACCTCAAACAGACGTAATCTGAGAATTTAAGTAAAATTTTTTTATTGTTTTCTATACAAACAAGTAGTTCACCACAAAACTAACAATGTATGTTAACAAAACCAATATAGTTAGTTTTGATTTTAAACTGATTAAAATTATTTAAATCAGTGTTATTACCACCATAATAACCGGTATTGAAGTACAGTAGCATGGTAGGCCCAATTATGCAGCTCCAGCACTGCACAGTTAAAAAAACGAGGCAGATTATTCTTTAAATTAAGAATATTTATTATTGTCATCCACTTAAATAAAGGTTTAGCCTATTAAAATCATTTTACTGATAACACCGGTGTTATCGTGCGCGTCAAAGGTTTAAAAGTGTGTTCATTTTTTAACTTTAATAATTAAGAGATTCCTCCGCGTACCACTAGAAGGAAGCTTGTGTACCACTAGTGGTACACGTACCACAGTTTGAGAACCAATGATTTAAATTAAATAAATGTTATACTTTAAACCATGACAAGGCATCGACTCAATTTGTTGGTACAATATTTGTTTACAACTAGTGTGTGTGTGTGTATGTATTTCAGAGTACATCACGCTGTGTGAATGTCAGCACTGACATGAGCAGCAGGAGCATCAGAGCAGACTTCAGCGATATTCACGACCCTTCCTAATAAGGTAAAATCAGAGTATGTGTGTGTGTGTGTGTGTGTGTGTGTGTGTGTTTTTAAAAATAACTTTATTGTCCACGTAAATGGAAAATTGTTTTTGGCTAAACCAACTACTAGCCAAATGCTAGAACTTATAATAAAATAAATTCACAAACATCACAGTTGCACAAATACATAAAAAGTATAAAGATACAGTTCATGCCAACCACATAGTTTGATTGCATTTGGAACGAAAACCTTTTAAATATCTCTTGTTCACTATGGTCCCTTTTACACTAATGCAATTTTGTTTTAAAAAGCATAAGTTTTGCTACAGTTACGCCATCCATCCACACTACGCCTGAGTTTTCGAGCCTCGAAAACGGAGCATTTTGGAAACGCTGGAGAGGCCGTTTTTATTTTAAAACGCTGATACTCCGTCTCAGTGTGGATGGGGCAAAACGGTGACATCTGAAAACGGAGGCGTGATTCGCTACATGATTGGGGCTTTTGGGCCATTGCTTATCCTTCCCTTATTCGTCAAGCCCCTATCACATGACTACAACGCCACCGGAAAACGGCAGACCAGCCTTTACTGTAAACAACAACATGGGCACAGAAACGGGAGCGTTGTAGGCGCCATTGTGCGGTTAAGCTCTGCCTTTTTTACTACAACAGCTGCATATATTCGTAAGAGGCAAGCTATTGTTTGAGCACTCGCTAATCGCGCGCGTTTGAAGAGACGGAAGCCCTATTTAGAATGCAGAGCGAGACACATGCTTCCTGTTTATACTTTAACGCGCATGCCCAGAGTGCGCGAATGGTCAAGTTTTCGCTGGAGTAGTGTGGACGGAGATATGTTCAGAAACGCTGGGTGAAACGCTAGTGTGGACGCAGATCGTTTTCTCGCTAAAACGCCGTTTTAAAACTAAAACGCACTAGTGTAAACGGGGCCTATGTGAACTCAAGTCTGCCTAATTTAAAAAGATCAAAGTGGCAGAAAAGGGCATGAGAGTCATCTACAGGATAACTCTCAACTTTGTCTCAGTCCTTTCTGTGTAAAGTTGTGTTAGTAGTTTCTGTAGCTAATGCATACAATCATGGGAAGTTTATTCTTGAGATTGCAATTTAGAAGCTCATCCCAGACAGGCAGATGATGGGTTAAAACGCTTTCCACAATGGGTTTATACACAAAGTCCAAGATATTTCATCCTAGGGTCATTCCCTAGTGTTGTAAATGGACCTGTAAAAGTTTTGTAGACTTTTTTTGTACTTACCTTAGCCAGAAACTTTTTTTGTAGATATTAGAGAACAGTTTAAAGGTGCAGTATGTAAGTTTGACACCCAGTGGTTGAACTAGGTATTGCACTTCTGGTTCAAAACTTATACAAGTGCAGGTTGCCAGATTGATGAAACCAACAGGAGCGAGCCTGGCTATCGAGCCTAAAGGCTGATTTAATTTGTGTTTTAAATAATGGCACACGATAGAAGGAATATTTTCCACATTAACAGGTGTTTTGTCCTAAGCAGCACCTGAAATTTTTATTTTAGAAACGGCTTCCATTTCTTGCAGCAGAACAATAGGACAAACTGACAATGATCCCCTCAGGTACATTATTCAGTGTTAAATGCTAATAATGCGAGTTTGAATGCCATTTTACACAACATTTATTGCCACACTACAGCAGCAGATAGTTTACCTCACGTCTTGAAAATAAAATAAACAGTTTTAAATTGAACTTCAGAACTGTGACTCAGTGCGAACCAACACTTATCAGTGATTCAGCATGTACAATTAATAAAGTTAAAGATGTTTAATGCGTATTAATTAAACCATAAATCTTACCATTTTGTTAGAGTGCAGTGAGTGCACTATGAACTGCTGCTCTCTGGCTGTATTTAAATTTCTGTGGTGTTATGTCTAGTGAAAACAGCCAAATTGCTTATCACTGCATATCTCCTCACGTAGTGTGTTTGTGGAACTCTGAATCTGCATCTCATTTTGGAGTCTCATTTAGCTGCTGCACACTTTGAGAGCCCTCATGACTGAATTATCAAATACACAGTTTTACACCAAGGCAACCCAGGGTGCTGAAATATAATTGACTAAAACTGGTATTGGGTGGGTTAAAGGGACCAAAACAAAAACAGGCATGGAAAAGCACATTTTCAAAGCAGAATGTCTGACTTCAGCATTGTTTACAGATAAACAAGAATCTGTACTTAACATGTTTCTTACTGCAAACATATTATGGTATTTTTATGCTTTAGAAGAGTGAATAACGTACATACAGCACTTTTAAACATATTGTCTCACAGCATTCCATTTCACCTTTAACTTTACAAAACCTCTGTGAATAGTATATGAGAAGTTTTAATTTAGTTTTGTCTGTTTTTTTACTCTCAAAGTGGCCATAAACATTAACATGCATTATGTGAGTCGGTGTCACCGTTTCAAGTTTCAGCTAAAATTGTTCTTTAATGTTCTAATGAAGAAAAATAGTTCCCTTCCACTTAGATAGCTTGAAGGTGAGTAAATTAAAAGCAAATTTGAATTTTTTGGGTCAACTATCCCTTCAGGCTTTTACAGCAAATGATGAAACTAAAAGTGTAATATCACTCTACAAAAAAAGTTCAGAATTCATTTAGCTGCTTTTTTATTTTTTTGTTACAAAAGTGAAATGTGAAGTATTGCATACTACCGTACAGCGAGGGAAGAAACATCAATGTTTTTCATAGCCCAAATTTCATATTCAGACATGGTTGTTTTGTGTTTTGACAATTGATTATCCAGCTAAGAATATCCCAAGGGCAAATGCATATTTGAGTCTATATTAAGTTACCTCTTATAAATCTAGACAGACACACATGCACTTTTAGTTTTCAGTGAGCAGCATGAAGCCATTGGGGATCGCTCAGCAAAGGGTAAGGATTGACTGACAGAGTAGGCACGAAAGTAAGAGCGAGAACCCTCTGAATACACTTTTATTCCAGCCAGCGACATGGACATGATATCGTTTTCCCCCATCTTCTGATGAGGGCTGCCATTCCCTCCATTTACTGTGACCTGCCAAGCACGTCTGAAAGGCTTTTCACACAATAGAAAGAGTCTTTTCTAAAAGAACAATGTATAACCTATTATTGAAACCCAGGAGAGCGCAGGTCAGGCACGCACACTGTAGTTTATAATGACGATAAATGTCAAAAGCATTTTGTGCTCACATATGAAACAGAAGTCAGTGATAATGGAATAGTGTCGACGCCGTGTCCCTCCTATTTTGTTTTACTTGAGCAGTATGTAGCCCGCTATCATTACTATGCATGTGTTAGATGGAAACATGAGAAACATTTTAGCATGTTATGTATATATGTTGAGGTAGCAAAAATATGGAAGGTAATTATAGAAAATTACTAGGTTGTTAGCTTATTTATTTGTCTGGATTTGGTCTGATGATACATTTAGGCGGAGTAATGATTATTATTTGGGAGAGACTTTGTTGATTCGTAACATAGGAAATGAGCTATGAATTTGCTGAGATGGCAACTGGAAATACGTTGAAGATTTGCTTACTAATTTATATAATGTAGTGCTGTGTTTGTCAAGACGGAGTTATTGCTGCTTAAACCATGAATGTCCATAATGGCTTCTAATTTGCTCCTTAATAAGTGATAAGATTAAACTCGGACAATCCCATTTTCTTTTTCTGGTGTGCAGAAGGATGACTAAAATCAAGTAGTCACACTGCAAAACCCCCGGTGTTAAATGAACACCTATTAGTGTGTCAACACTACAGGGTGTTGAAATAACACTGAGGCAGTGTTTATGTGATAAATTTGGGTTGACTGATAATTACTGAAGTACAACTGTCGTTAATGAGCAGAATCATTGAAGAGAAACAAAGAACTGAAATTGAGTTTAGTAACAACCTTATGCAGAATTCACCCTGCATTATTTTCAAAGTCATCAGATCACCGTTGTTTTCACACTAGATGACTACGTTGGGTGTAGCATTCAGTTGCTACTGAGTTCACATTGGGTGATGGATCAATCACAGGAGGTTACACAATGCATAACTTGGCTATAGGAAGAATCACCAACAACTTAAAAACAAAGCCAGACAGAACTTGTATGTTCTCCTCGTGTTAGCGTGGATTCCCAACCGGGTGCTCCAGTCCAAAGACATGCACTATAGGTGAATTGAATAAGCTAAATTGGCCGTAATGTATGAGTGTGAATGCAAGAGTGTATGTGTGTTTCCCATGTAAATAAATAAAGGGACTAAGCTGAAGGAAAATGAATGAATATTTTATGTGCATTGGTGAAACATTGGCAGATTTCACTGTTTGGGTCTTTATTTACTTTCGCTTTTTGACACTTAATATGGATGCTATAACTGTGTGTCGCATATGTAAACTAGTGTTAATTTAACACTGTGAATGTTGCTCAGTACTCAGTCACACCAGTGCCCACCTATTCCGTTTTTGGCTTGTTTCCACTGAGCATCATGATTTGGTACTGTACAGTGCAATATGCTTCTATTTCTGTCTCCACTGTCAACAATACAAAAAAAAGCAAACCACTTTTTAGGCACTCATTCCTTGTTACCTAGAAAAGCACCAAAACGGTGGAGCTAGACTCGACAATGAATGCTATTGGTCTTCTGCGAAGAATGTTGTTCAACAAGACAAGGGAACAACAACCCAGGAAGACATCTTTTTTTGTGAACAATTGTTTTTTAATATTTCAGTTTTTGTTTAACATAGTAAGCATAAAGCTATATCATTAAACAACCCCGAATCCCCACCCCCCACCCAGGTAGACTTGTTCTATAATAACAGATGTAAAAAAAAATACTGTTAAAAAAAAACACAAAGAATACAAGAATAATGTTAAACCAAATAAAGTGTAGAAGCTAGGCAAGTACAAATAAATAACTATTACATCATGAGATACAAAAAGTAAATATAAACAGAAAGCTGTACATTAGATTGTAGAAACAAAAGATTTGACAGTATCAAAAGCTACTGTATATGACTTAACAGTTTTTGATTGAGCTCCATGTATGCGCGCGGTTGAAAGTTACATCGAAATAATGTCCAGCAAAGATAGGCCCCATTGACGTCTACTCATAATATGAGGAGGGATCCAGCGGCAAACCAACATTTTCTTAGCAGCTGTGAGGGCAGCTAAAAGTAAGTTCTTTTTTTGCACTGAGAGTGACATGTTAGGAAAAAGCATACTGGAGTCAGTTCTACATCTTTTCCTAACAAAAATGAAGTATCTTGTGCCAGAACATAAGTTACAATCTGGGGAAGGTGATAAATGCATATAAAATCGTTTTAAAGGGGATAAATAGAGTCTATGCAATAGTTTCCAATGTATCATTAGGTGATTTGGATTTTTTGAGGAAGATGAAATAGAGTCCCAAGTTTGGTCAGAAAATAAAGATTGTATATCTCCACTGATATCCTTAGACCAAATAATAGCAATGGATAGTGGTTTGTAGGAATTTTTAAGAAGAAACACATATATGAGTGAAGCAGAGGCAATGGATGCAAAACTGGGTGTAATTATCTTCCGCAAAGGATGTACAGGCAATTGTGCATCCCAGGGAATGCCATATGCGCGAATCGCGGATCTAATGTGGAGATACATAAAAAATGAAGTTCCTGGTAAATTAAAACAGTCCTTAATGTCTTGAAATGATTTTAGGTCTTTATCGTCATAAATATCACCACATGATTTAACATTGCATTTCTCCCAGTGTGGATTGTGAAAAGGAATTTTCCCTGATAAAAAAGTAAAATTATAGAACAAGGGTGAGTGTCTGTGCCACTCCACATTTGGTTCAATATTTTTGGTTACTGACCTCCAGGTTGAAATGAAATGTGTCATGATAGGGCCAAAACGAAGTTTACATTGCCTTAGAGAGAGACCGGAAAAAACAAATATTCTAAATCATGTGGGAAAACAATAGCTTCTTCAATTTCCTGCCATGACGTAGATACATTAGGATTAAACCAAGATGATTATGCACGAAGGTGAAATGAGTCTGCATACAGTTTAAAATTTGGGAATAACCCAGGAAGACATCTTAAATACACAGCCAAAACACAACATTGTAATAATACAATGACTGCATGGAGCAATGGTCACCCAAGAACAAACAAAGGTTTTTAATTTTTTTGTTACGTCTACAAATATCCTTCCTCTCTTTATTTGTGCACATGTCTACATGTGAAATAATAAACTTAAGTTTAAAAAAAAAAAACACCATGTAAATGTACAAGGTACCTATCAAGAACTGTAAACTGTACTGAACTGAACTGAACTGAACTGAACCATAATGCTCAGTGGAAATGAGGGTTTTCTCTTGGCCAATTTAAGTAGTACATGCTATAGTATGTTCATAAAATCTAAGCATGTTTGAATGAGAAACTGATTTTAAAGGAGGAAAAAATACAGTGGAGTGAGAGCATTCATAAGGGCCACAGTTGCATCCGCCCGTTCAGATTGATTGCTGTCCTCCCAATCAATTGACACATAAGTGTTTTTTTATTTATTTTCAGGCAAAATCCTATACATGTAACATTAAGTAGCGGAAGTAATATAATCCTGGTGGATGAGCACAGATCTGTAAGTTTGCTTCTATGCAGTGGCAAATGCTATATTCATAAGCTGTCAATGTTAACGATCAATCCAGTCTATTCTGCTCCCTGCGAAATGGCACTTTTCCACTGTATTGTTTTTCTACTGTGCACAGTACAACGTCAATGAGATTCCATGCAAGCCGTACTGATAATAAAATGTGACATGTAAATTGGCCAGAGAGAATTGTTGGCATCTTTTTTTGCCACAGTGCTTTTTTTAAGGAAAAAAATGCTGCTCAATGGTCTCAATGTCAACCAATTGCACACGGATTTGCACATACTGTATTTAAAACACAAGCTAGAGATCAAAACAGCTTAATTTTCACCAGTGAAGTTTACATCAGTTCATCCTGTATAATAGACATAGTCTAAAGTGATATTGAGGGGAAACAATGATTTAGCTGATTGAGAATTATTTAATGCATATGAATTTAGCATAAACATGCTGTTTAAACTACAGTTTGCAGGATAAGTAAAGCAAGTAATCTGGAAGAACCATTATGCTTGAAATCCTCAGAGCGATCTGCAGTGGTGGCGGTGCTCAGGCTGGAGAGCTTTGTCAGAATGTATCGGCCGGATTAAGTTAGAGGCAGTGAGGCGTCGAAAGATAGTGGGTTTTTGTGGTACTGGGAATGTAATTAATTAAAATGCTTGTAATGGCTGTACTGCCGATTATAATGGCAACACTGATATTCAGCCAGACAGTAATCTGAAGGGAACATCGTCTAGAAAACCACAGCGTGTGTGTCTGTGTGTGTGTGTCTGTGTGTACATGACCTAGTTGTGCATGCACACCTCTAATTGTGTGTTTCCTGTTCCTTGGATCCAATTAATGGCTGTAAACCATTTAAATTTTCACTCTGTTTGAATCTTGTTTCGATTTAGCAGCTAATGCATTAGCAGATGAGTGAAAAACTCTGAAGTTATAGGAACAGATTAAAGAGATAACAGCCATTACCATCTTAAGCACTTAATGAAACCAAAACAGAATACTAACTTTTATTTTCACAAAGACTATATGTAAACACACCCACATTAAAATGATAAAGATTTAAAAATAAATAAATAAAAGTGAATCATAAAGAACTTTGGTTAATTGAGGTCTTTGCAGCCAGTTCCCATGCCTAGTTGAATAATTGTGTTTAATTTAAGCTATCGGCGAAGGGTTGTTCTGTAGGTTGTTCACTATGGATACTTGTGCAACACAGCTAACCTGCTCTTAAACTGAATTTATTGTGGGTAAAAATGAACCAATCAGCTGTTAGGATTATAAATATTTGAAGCAGCGATGCCTCTCTTGTTCCTCTGGCATCAAATGAATGCAGATCACAGAGAAAGAGTATTAAAGGAAGGTAAAGAGTACGTCGAACTGACACTCCATGTTTTATGTCACTGGCTGCTCTCTTTTAAGTAGATGTGCTTTAGAGTTAATTATAAATTCTACAATAAAGTTGACAGAGAAGTGCCCCATTATTCTGTTTGAAACGTTCCTGTTTTTTTTTTTTTTTTTTTAGGTCTCCTACAATACAGTAGGTAATAGATCCAAGGTCAAACAATGTTTTCATTTTAATACAATTCACATAGCCCTAGTTTTCAGAATCAGTCTGAAATAATGGGCCTCATCATACACCCGGCACAATAAGGCGCGAGATGTTTTTGGCGTGATTTGTTGCTATTTTCAGACCAGCGCAATCCTAGTTTTCAGGTTTTGTACCACAAGGTTTAAATAGCAAATCCATTTATGGCACTTTGTGGACTCATGGGTGTGCCGGTCTATAAAAGAGGAGTGTTAAGGCACATTGTTGGCACATTGAGAAACTGAAATAGACTGCACCATTGACCAAGTAAAAGGTGGTCTAAAGTCCAATGCAGAGCGCATTAGTTATGTGCCTATGCAAGTTCAAACGCTTAATACACACATGTTGCACAGCAACACGCATATATGTTTACAAATGAAAACAATTAAAGTATTAAAATTTTACAATTATTATTTTCTACCTAAATATAAAAACCACTGCCTCCATCCCTTCTTCACCTCAGGGGCTTTTTCAGTTTATTCATGACAATCTGCATTTGTATAATGTGCTTATTATTAGCAGTATTATTTACTATATGCATATTTATATTTGTTGTAATAAAAACAAGTTTAGATTTGTCAGCCTGTTGGATTTTGGAGATGTATGCATCACCAAATGGGAAATAAGAATAGGACGTGTGTTTGGATGTAACTCGAATATAAGTTTTTAAACCAGACTTCATTATTATTGTTCATTTATTCATTTGCTGGAAATTAGAACTGAATGTAGAAATAGTCTTGAAACAAATCTTTGAATATGTAGGCTAATGGATGTCTTCAGTGGAGTGTGTTCAACACCATTTCCTCATCCACTTAAGTAAAGGAGTAAAGTAAAAAAGTAAAATAAAGAGAAAGTAAAAAGGCTTATTCGGCTGTTCAAACTGTTTTTACAATATCAGAGTTCTCAAATAACCTGAGTTTTGAGTATCTTGCTGAGTCACCACTTCAGTGATTATAGTGCTAGAATAAATGTTTTGTGCCGGCTATAAATTTATAAGTAAATCATGGAAGAGAAACTAGAATTGTTGACGACTTGTTTTAAATGTTAAGGATAAATTCTTTCTTGTTTGAGAAAGTTAAAAAAAAAGTTTATTGTACAATGATTTTTAAAAGACCTTTAACATTCACAAACAGCTCAATTTATGTTGAATTTGATCATTTTTTTCTCCACATGAAACTGTATAAAAGTTATTTCCATGAAATTTTTCAACTAAGGCACGTGATTAAAAAATCAGCATGTAGTGCAGAATTACTCAACAGTATTTTGGTCTATTTTTAAAATGCTCTTAAATGTATTAAGCTGTATGTATAGAAACTGTATGTTTACTGTATGTAAACTGTCCTATGTAATTTTGTGGAAACTATCAATCTTTGTTGATTATAAAGTACAAAAAACAGCATTTATTTGTACAGAAGTTGTTTGCAACATTCTAAAAGTCTTTACTGTCACGTTTCTTTGATTTCATCTGAAGGTTAAGATTGGCTGCTAACCGAGAAATTCCATATTCAATCCAGCCTTATCAGCATTTTGACCTTGAAGTGAGCAGTATAGCTTCAGGGATGCTGTCCCAGCAATTAATGTACTGTAAGTCACTTTGATTAAAAAGCAGCTGCTAAATGGCACGTAACTACAAATGACATTTTCAGAGACTAATAAACTTGCTCTGTCTTTCCACCACAAGCTGTAGATCATCAGGCATAAGCAGCAATCGCATAGACTGTTAATGCAACATATTTTTACTTGATTACACACAAGGTGTCATACTGACCAGTTTTGCCAGTTGTTTCAGAAGGTTTGCACTCTGGCACAGGACGTCCACCTCAGATTGACAAGTTACTTTATCGTGGAGACCGTGTGTGACTGTCTCATCAGTCATCGAAATGTTCGACTTCTACCTGACAGGGGTCGAGGAGGACTGATGTAGAATTTGTGTCACCTCTGCGTGTGAGTGTGAGTGTGTGTGTGTGTGTGTGTGTGTGTGTGTGTGTGTGTTTGTGTATTTGACTGCCACTGAGGGCCCATCTCACAGTCTGTGCATCTGACAGGGTTGTTCAGGTTCACTTGAATTACACAAGTCCTCTTGATTTTTGATTCATCTGAGAGCACTCCGAGCGTTCCCACTAAGAGACACAGGACAAACATACTTTGCTGGTTGAGAGAGAGTTCACTTCTCTCTCACTCATTTATATGCATTTAAAGGGATAGTTTATCCACAAATGTAAATTGTCAACATATTCTTAGATTTTTCTAATGCATAAATTCCTAAAAAGTGAGTAAAACCGTTGCTGCTTGGAACTTTTAAGTTGCTTTCACTTGATTTTTTTTTTTTAATTATGTAGACTTTTACTTATTTTTAAGGCAATGGGTTTACTCACTTTTTAAAGTTAAGTCTTTTGAAAAGCATACAGTAAGTCTCTTTAAAAGAATCAATTTTCACCCGATAGTGAATATATATAGCTGCTTTTGCACATCGTGCTGAACCGTTCGTTATGCTGAGCCATTCTATTCTGTGCCAAATCAGGTCATACAGCACGGATACGGTTTCATTTTCCACTTTTGTGCTGCGACAGAGCTCTTACGAACATTATACGAAACGCATCCGTAGTTGCCTTGGTAACACAATGTAAACAGCTCCCTTTGTTCATTCATTCATTCGTTCATTTTCTTGTCGGCTTAGTCCCTTTATTAATCCGAGGTCGCCACAGCGGAATGAACCGCCAACTTATCCAGCATCCGTTTTATGCAGCGGATGCCCTTCCAGCCGCAACCCATCTCTGGGAAACATCCACACACATACACTACGGACAATTTAGGTTACCCAATTCACCTGTACTGCATATCTTTTGACTTGTGGGGGAAACCGGAGCACCCGGAGGAAACCCACGCAACCACGGGGAGAACATACAAACTCCACACAGAAATGCCAACTGACCCAGCCGAGGCTCGAACCAGCGACCTTCTTGCTGTGAGGCAATCGTGCTACTCACTACACCACCGTGGCACCTCCCTTTGTTCATTTAAGTAAAAACCAAAACAATATTTTTTTTATGCTTATGTGTAAAAGCGAACGCAATAGCGTAACTAAACACTGTAATGCCACTCTCTTGTATAGGGATGCTAAATATAGCTGCAATAGAAGTCACAGCACCCCTATTTATTTAGAGATCATATGT
The DNA here is from genome assembly GCA_903798035.1 of Danio albolineatus. Classification (NCBI taxonomy): domain Eukaryota; kingdom Metazoa; phylum Chordata; class Actinopteri; order Cypriniformes; family Danionidae; genus Danio; species Danio albolineatus. The sequence continues at coordinate 310,703 of CAIGQQ010031566.1, forward strand.
TGTGCGGTGGCGCCACGGTGGTGTAGTGGATAGCACGTTCACCTCACAGCAAGAAGGTCGCTGGTTCAAGCCTCCAAGTGTGGAGTTTGCATGTTCTCCCCGTGGTTGCGTGGGTTTCCTCCGGGTGCTCCGGTTTCCCCCACAAGTCCAAAGACATGCGGTATACGTGAACTGGGTAGGCTAAATTGTCCGTATTGTATGAGTGTGTATGGATGTTTCCCAGAGATGGGTTGCAGCTGGAAGAGCATCCGCTGCCTAAAACATATACTGGAAAAGTTGGCGGTTGATTCCACTGTGGCGACCATGGATTAATAAAGGGACTAAGCTGAAAAGAAAATGAATGAATCAATGAATGTTGTACGGCTTTGGGTAAATTTTATTTTGGAGGGAACATTACCAAAATGTAACGTTATGATTGAAAATGATTGGAGGGGAAATAAATAATATATCTCAAATCTCTGTACATAACAATAATAAACAATGATAATAAAACAATAATAGCCTAGTTTTTCTGTATTATAGAAGAAATATATTTTTGGACAGGCCTTGTCAAAAGCGAGCGGGTTCTTTCGCTAATAAAAAAGATAGCAGTTAAAATTTAATAACAACCAATTTAATTACACAGCAGTTTTATATCGTTAATAATGATATAAAATATACAACATTTTGATGGTAAAATATAGCCATATGTAAATTATAACCATTTAAATGATGGCTGTTATTTGTTTTAGTATTCAAACATCAAATAATAAATGCATCAAATTAAATAAATAAATAAATATGAAACAACACATAGTAGGATATAAAGCATACAAGGGACACTTTATCTTTTTATCTTTGTATTTTTATAATTTTATTTTTGTTATTTTAATGATATATTTTTTGAGTTTATAATTAACTAACGAGCTAGAAAAATTCCTGCTTGATGTTTTAGAAAATATTTTGTGTAGCTTCAACCAGTAGGCTGTATATTAAAGATCACAGAGAAAAAAAAAATAAACACTGAAACATGTTACGTGGCCCCATAAATGTCCAACTTATTTAACTGAATCGTACGGCCTATAGCTGAAATTGCACATTTTATTTTTATAAAACATTTTTCAAAACGTATTGATTTTATTTTTAGTAGAATCCATATTTATTTTATTTGTTCATTCATTTGACTTGTTTATTGGTGCATATATAATTTAAATCATACAACAGTAACATGGACAGCTACAGTGTCACTCCGTAAAGCTTTCAAGCAAAGTCCAAAAAATTTATGGAAGATTTGACTTTCTACGGTGACGGCTGACATTCACAACACGCCGTAACCATTTTTCCGGTGGTAAAGCTGGCATAAAATTACTAAACAAGCCATCTGGGCCTTGAATTAAAAACTGCAATTATTAAGCGTGTCTTTATACGATGTGCAGCAGAAAAAAAAAATTTAAACAGTGCATGTAGTCGTTGTTAAAGTTCTCACCTGTATCAGAGCGAGTTTTTGTAATCTTGTAAAAGGATTAGTAATTATAATATACATGGTTAATTATATTTAAGTTATAATAACTTTAATAAATAAAATTTGCCTTTGTTTCCACTGCTAAATGGAACCAATGGTGGGCGTGGAGTATGACAAAGTTTCAGTCAACGTCAACTCACTCAAAGAAAATTCACTCAAAGTAAAGCAGTACGGATCATTCACATATCATATGATAAGCAATTCTTACAAAACAGACGCTTTATAAATACTTAGTATAAAGGTTTATTACCAACTTTTCTATGAACATAATTTGATTATAACTGCAGATCAATGATCAGTGCGAAATAGCCTACTGTAACGTCCGCAATTATATAAAATAAATAAATAAATGCAACATATAGGAACACATACAGACCCTTACAGTCTCCGATATGCTACCAATTACAGAAAAATTACACACAGCATACATTTAGTTCTTGTTTGGGTTTAAAAACAACACGCAACATATAGCCCACAGTCTGTATAAGCCTCTCATCTGTATCTTTATTCTTCACCAGCACATATAACCTCTTGTTAGAAAGTAACGCATTCCTCTCGCGTTTATCCGTTTCTGAAATGATCGGATGTCAGAAGCACTTCAATAATCATGTGCATGTTATTATAATCAGCTCTAGAAGTTACTTCAAATATAGACACGCATGCGAGCGATCGCGAGTCCTCTAGAGTAAGTGAAACCGCTCGCAATTTTAGACAGCCTCGTAAAACAAAAACAGGACACGGCAGATTTTGCTCTTCTAGGCTTTGTGGCTGTTCATCAAGACAAAGACGAGGTTTGTTTGAGCTCGGGTCGACCATGGCTCGTTATTATATGTATAGTATTACGATGTAATGTCTTGGCTGTGTTTTTAAAAATGGCAGTTCCTTTGTTAGCAAAGGTTACCCGAAAAGTGGTACAGTACGGTTCGCTATTAGGTACCTTTTGACAGTGGAAATGACCAAAAATAAAGAGTAATGAACTGTACCGTACCACTCATTGGAAATGGGACAATAGCGTAATTAATCAAACAAACAAAAGGTTATGTTAAGTTAAAATGCATGATCTCTGTTTGAGGCATTCACCACAACCTTCCCAACCATTTGTCCATGTCTTCTGTGATTGGTTGGCGAGCCAATTCAAAGATTACCATGGGCCAACTTTGGCCCGCAGGCCCTAGTTTGGGCATCTCTGCTCTATACATTAGGTAATTTTTTATGTTTCTAGATGTTAACCAGAAAATATATAGGTATCTTCATATTTTGTGAAAGGATAACTTGTTTTTGCCATTTTAAAACTTGACAGACCAAGTCCTTGTTCACTTTAATCATGCTGAAAAGTGGCCAGTGTTGGGGGTAATGCATTACAAGTACAGCGAGTTACATAATAATATTACTTTTCTAAGTAGCGAGTAAAGCAGGGCTATTCAATTGGCGGCCCGCGGGCCAAACCCGGCCCCCAAGACAATTTGTTCTGGCCCTCCAATTAGTACGGAAGTCCTAAGACATCAGAAAAAAATTAGTTCAGTCTAAAAATGGCCGCTATAGTTATAAAGTGACGTGTCTGTTCAGTACAGCACAAGCTGCAGTTGAAGGTTGCGCCGAGCGTGAGTCACCTGACATTAAGCGAGTGCAGCGGGCAGCCGAAAACATTTGGATATGTTTGTAGAAAAGGCCTTTTATACAATGCACTGATATCGTTGTTAGGGATGCAACGATTCGCCAATTTCACTGCGCTTTAATTCGTCACGGTTGATTAATTGTAAAGGCTTCTCAACTGCGTGTTTCTGTTGTACAGAACGAAACTGCTGCAATTAAAAAGGTTATGCCACCTGTGCGCTAGTTTAAAGTTACGAGCTTTTACGCCGAGGCCAATACGCACGCACACTGGATTATCTACAGCTGCGGCCTGTTCCAATATCACGTTCTTTCCGCGCGCAAGTTTGTTATTTCTAATGTGGAATATGCTAATGTGCGTGCGCAAGCGGAGCAATGCACTCGCTGCTTTCCGGGCGAGTAGAAAACATCGCAGTAGAAAACATCGCGGGGAGGTTGTGCGTGCCTTTTAGTGCAATGTAAACAAAAGATATGTTGGACGAATTATTATTAAAATGATTATTTATGTACACTCTCAGAAAAAAAGGTACAGGAGCTGTTACTGCGGCAGTAACTTTTCAAAAGGTACATGTACCCAAAGAGTCCACAGTGGTACCTTAAAGGTGCATATTAGTGCCCAAATGTGCCTGAAAATTACCTTTGAGGTACCATTATAGACCCTTCAGATACAAATATGCACTTTTTGAAAAGGTACTGCCCCAGTGACAGCTCCTGTACCTTTATCTCTAAGAGTGTATGAACGCAGATGATAACAGTTAATCGAAATACTTAGGCCTTTATAAAGCTTAAATTTACTTTAGTCGTGATACAACCGATAACCGTGAAACCATGATTATTCTTTAGACTAAAATCGTACAATCAAAATCTATAATTGTTGCATCCATAATTGTTATTCAGTTCAAAACATATGAATGTGTCTGAATGTAGAAGAAGCCTACTTAAACAATGCACTGCTTTTGTTGTGCTTTGAAATAAAACATTTGAATGTTTGTTAAAAAAAGCCACATTGTAAAATGCAGTGATATTGTGTAGTTTCAAAATACAACATATTAACATTTTAATATTAAAAAGGAGCAAAATGGAGCAAAAATGCAACATATGCTGTTGTGTCCTCACTCATATTTCAAGTCATTTCTCTCCGGCCCTTCGTTTGGGATGATTTTCATGAACTGGCCCCCTTAACAAACTAACTGAATAGCCCTGGAGTAAAGTAACAAATTACTTAAAAAAAAAAAAAAAAGTAATAATATCTGAGTTACTTTTTAAAAAATGTACAGTAACACGAGTTACTTTTTGGTTGAGTTCATTTAAGTCCTGCACACAATGAGAAAATACAGGAACAGACAGAAATGAAGACGGCAGAGCCTTACATTTCTGTGATGGAAATATTCTTATTATTTTGAACTCATGAAAGAAAAGGAAAAGTAGATTATCTGAATGGAAAGAGTTCTCTGAACATAACATACATTTCTTTATGTGTTTTTTTTATGAAGGTTGAAGTGTGTTGAAAGTTGTACAGTGTGTTGTTAATTGCAGAGCTCCTCTATTAAACAAAAAAGATTAAAGTTCTGATAGAGATCAAGCCTCAGCCAGGTCAGAAAAAGTAATGCAAAAGTAACTGGAAAGTAACGTAACGCATTATTTACCATAAAAAGTAACCAAGTAACGCAACTAGTTAATTTTTGTGTAGTAATTCAATATTGTAATGCATCACTTTCTAAAGTAGCTTTCCCCAACACTGAAAGTGGCCAGCACATTTCTTTAAATATGTTAATAAAACAAAATAAATTAGAAAATCCATCTCAGACCTTTTGGAAATGACTATGCCTACATTACTGAAATTGGAAAACTTGTTCTTTTTCACAAATCATGAATGCAGGAACAGATTATTGATGAATACATGCTTTTATTTGAGCAGTTCTTTGCACAGTGTAATGTACAAAACTCTTTTCACAAGACCTCAAAACATGTTTACAAAGATTTTTAAACATTTGGAAACTATCTATCTCCATATTCAGACTTTTCTCTCTCACCTTTTCACTTTATATAAGGTCAGATTATATAAGGTCCGTAAGAAAAACATTAATAAGACAAGATCTCGAAACCATGTAAAATCAAGGTAAAATAGCATGATTACTTTATCTCAGATTTGCTTTTGATAACCCTGTTGCTCATGATTATTGTAATGTGTAATAAAACTTTACCAGCAGGGGACTGTTTAGCAAATTGCGTTCTTGTTATTTATGTTTTATGTTAATAATTAGCTAGAACTAGCATGAACTAAACATGAACTAGCTATTCAGTCGACACTGGACACTTTGCTTTGTAACTGCCTTGAAGTTAACACGATTCATCTGAAAAAAGAAAAAAGTAACTAATGTTTTGCATAAATGTAGAAATAGCCATGCATTTCCAATCACTCTTACAGTAGATTTAATGCTCCACTGCAGAAAAGCAAGTCATGAGTGTTTTAAGTTATGTTAGAAAGTGTAAATGAATACATTTTCTTTTAAATTATTATTTTCAATAGTCTTGAATTGAAAACAATTTGTATTCTAAATAATAAACAATCATGCAGGGTTTTATAATGAAGATAAAACTAAATCAGCATGATGCACAATGTAATGTATAACATACAAGTGGCATCACTCAGAGTGAGTAAGAATAACCCATTGTTTAATACCAGCTTTGTATTATGAAAACATATTCATAGAGTGCCAGAATGCCGTGGGCCACAGCTGCAATCTATGCTAGACACATTAAGAGGGAATTAAAGGAACCAAATGTGTTTTTCTCATCTCCGCTATAATAACCTATATTAAGCTCAAGCAGAGAAGAAAAGAACAAGAAAAACAGAGACTGAAAAAGGTAAAGAGTCTTATATTTCAAGTTGTTGAAGCTGAGTTTAATCAGAACATGGGTGAGTCGATATTTGCACACTCAAATGCTCAGTGAAGAGGACATCCTGTTGGAAAGCAAATGGAGGGCCTTGTTGACTTGACCACGTCTCTTTGTGTTCACAACTTAAGGAAGTCTAGAGCCCAGGGGTCTGTTTTTCATATGTGGATTTCTCAGTTAACTGGATTTGATTTTTTTTACAGATGACACGATCCCAGAAAGTTGTTTTCTTCAAAATTCGTTCAGGTCAGGTAGTCAAAGCAACAGGTCTGTCAGATCAATCCTACTCTGAATCAGATTGTGTCATTTCATGCAAGATAATACTGAAAGTACAGGCATGTACCTTCTACAGATGTTTTCTGCTACTGATGTTTTCTTACCAGAGTACTCTTTTAAGTGAGGGCAAGTTTCCATATTATAAACATATATAAACAAAGCAAAAAGACAACAGAAAAATGTTTAAACTTATGTCATCTACATTATGAAATAATGGTACAAAAAATGGGGTAGTACCTTTTTAAGGGGTACAAAGATATATATGCAAAATATTATATATATAATATATATTTATTCCATGGTCTGTTGAAATTCTTGATTCTGATTGGCTGGAGGGTGTGGTATATTTCGTTGAAATGCACAGGTAGTTCCAGTCAGTTTTGATCACAGTTCGAAATAAATGCGCTTCTCCCAAACGTTTACAGTTACTATAGAAACTCGCATGAGCTGCGCATGAAACCAATGAGGGCTATTAATGGCGGATGGGAAATCCACAAAATTAGAAAAGTACTCATCAACTATGCCAAAAAATCAAGTTTTAATAGTTTGTCAAGCGAGAATGTAGTTATTTTAAAGTCAAATCAGCAGTTTATGTGTATGGATAGCGCGTCTTTAAAAATGTTGGAAGCTCCAGGTGGTCATCGGCAGCTCCGCGAACGGCTCCCCCCGAGGGAAGCTTTATGTTGGCCAGAGAATCTCCGGTTCTACACTGCTGGATCTAATCTCGTGCATCCTTGTTGTTAAAAACGGGATATATAATTAATCTTTGGTGTATCTAACGGTCATTTGAACCTATTATTTTTTTCTCAGGTTTATTTTTTTTGGCAGATCACAAAGATAAGTTTCATAATTAATCTATGACCGTAAATAATGTAATATTACACTGATCCTGCGTGTTTGGCTGATTGCTTTTGTTTTAAAGAAGATAAATAAAGCAGAATGTTCTCCTTCCTGTCCTGATAGGGTTTTTCATTATGCAAAATATACCTATATTTAACAGCAGAGATTTCTCAAATAGACTTTTTTTGCTTCAAAGACTCTAGTCTAGAGTACACTTGACTTGAAAATGCGTATTTAATTATTATGGTACCTTTTATAAGATTTGTATGTTTATTATGAAATATAAATCACGGAAATTCTGCTATACTGTAGGTAGGCCAGCTTTCGCAGTATTAAAGGTAATGTTAAGGGGAAAAATACAGATCCTCCCTTGTCAGAGAAGTGGTAGAAAAAAAACGTGTGACTGGGAATGTGACTGGAAACACTCCAGGTAAGACTGGGAATGTCTGATCTGTCCATTTGTGATCGGACTGAAATCGCATCTTAATATTAGCAGGTAAAAACAGCAGGCAGATGCTCTCTCTCTCTCTATATATATATATTTATTTATATATATATATATATATATATAACTTTATATATATATATAACTTTTTAGTGACTAAAATGTAGATTTTAGGTACCAATATATACTTTACGAACTTAAGATATATAGATATATACATATATAGATATATAGATATAGATACTAATATGGGCCCTTTATATAAAGTAAGTCAAAAAATCTACTTTGAACTGGTTCTGCCCCAGCAGGATGATTTCTGTATGTGTATGACAATAAACATTGGCAGTATACTCATTGAGTGATTTATTTATTGAGGGATAATTATATTTATGGTTGTCATACACACATAATGTTGACTGCTATTATGCAAATAATTTGATGCAGTTTAGAAGATGCTGACTTGTCAAATATCAAAATGTTTTTTTGATTTAAAATGTATTTAAATTGCCACTTGCGCCTTACACCACTTGATTAAGAATGTTTATGTCAAGATAACCCATTCTAAAGATAAAACTAAATAAATTGCTAAGTATTATACAACAAATGTGCAAAGTTACGTTGTTTTTTTCTACTAATTCATTAATTAGAAATGTAATGTAATTTTACTCACTTTACTGATAATTGCATCTCAACCTGATGTTGTCTGTAAGATGTTGTCCTGCAAACTCCACACAGAAACGCTAACTGACCAAGCCAAGACTCGAACCAGCAACCTTCTTGATATGAGGCAATTGTGCTACTCTCTGCGACATCGTGACGGCCAGCACACAAATTAATCTCAGATCATTTCTATCAGATGTTTTAATATGATTTGCAAAGTTGTCTGAGGAACCAAAATGGCCAGAGATCTGTTGTTAGGATTGGAAAAAATCCAGGAAGTTAGATCATTTAAGCAAGATATGAAGAACGGAGCCCAGGTTGTCATTTACTTTTCAATCACTCCATTACACAGACTTTTAGACCATTGCACATGTTATTTTGATTAGGTTTACTTTGAGATCTAGGATTTGATGTAAGAAGCACCACTGTATATGAGGCGCCATTCCCTTCGAAATTCAGTTTCAAGTCTATTTGGAGTAGTTCAAGTCATTTAAATTGAGTTTTTCTTTATGGGCAAATGTAGAAATGGCATCAAGCCTGGCCTCTAAAGGATAAAAGTCTCTTCTGATTTAGTGGTGTGGTATTTAAAAGGCCCTTCGTGGTCATTTGATCATGTAGAGAGGATATCGATGTCTTTTCTTCATGATGTCATATAGGCTTTCTTAGATTAGATCAGTGCTGATGCGTTTTTGTTGTGTTTGATCAAAGAAAAGGGATTGGAAATCATTAAGGCCGACTGTCCACTATGCACCGTGCCTAGGGTTCTTTGTCCATCTGGCCCTAATAGTGGATTTTTGCTTTTGCATGTTGGAAAACAAGAGTTTGTGGCTGTGGGCATCTGCTGCAGTGCTGAGATGAAGGGAGGGAGAAGAACCTCTTTCTCTTCGATCGCTATGCTGCATTTAATAGTTGCACAGGCTTTTTCTGCACAGCAAAAGAACGGACACTTCTAACTCTAAAGACACTCTCTTCTCCTTCATGCGTGGAAATGAGAGCCACTCCAGCTGATTCCTCTTATCTTTGTGCTGAATTTTCACCTCTCTGACCTAAGATGCTCATGCACGAGGCCTCGGGGACTGGGAGGGATCGTGATCCACACCCAGCCTTTCTTTTCTTAATCTGATGTTTTACTTTTGTAGTCAATAAAACGTGGACTTCGATTGAACCAGCACCCATATCTAGGGATCAGATTATCATTGAGATGTTGAGGAGCTCATTGGGCTGATAAGCTAAACTAATGATAGCAAATTCTGTGAACAAAAACATTAGTAGCAGCATGTTACAAAACACACTCAAAACTGTATTGCAGGGCTATTCAATAAGTTTCTCACAGGGGCCAGTTCATAAAGTGTTTTTATTGCTGCTCGGGGACCATATACAGCACAAGATATTAATAAAAGACAAACAATAGTTCATTTCTCTCTTTGGACTTAAAATAAATGAAAACGTTTTTGATTTAAACAAAAACTGATAATCTTACAATCAAAATAACTGACAGAACAATGAATAAATATATAAAAATAATAATAATAATAAATTAAAAATGTATTTGTCTATTTTTTAGCTAAGAATTGAAATTAATTTTGTTATCATCTGCGTTCATACATACATAATCATTTGAATAATTTCTAATGATTCGTCAAACGTATCTTTTGTTTACACTGCACTGAAAGCCACGTACAACAGCAACAGTTGTGATATGTGAACGGTCCTATAAGCTTCTCTTCATGTTCAGAATATACCTTTACTACTGATCCTGCACAAAAATCCAGTTTAGCCTGTTTAACACTTGCCGTGTTTTTGGGTGCCTTTTGGGTTTCCTTAGTGACGAGTGTTGTCGTAGAATGCTTTCTTTTCAAGTCCTTGAACAAGTTACTGGTTGAGTTAAAAGCTGTCGAAAGTTCTTTAGAGACTGAACATAGATGCATTTCATTGCAATGTTTTTGTTTTTATTCTCAATGACATCAAAGTAATGTCTGTATTTCCACTTGAAGAAGCAACCACTCTCACCAGCAACCATTTCAGCTCACGTTTTCAGCCATTTAAAAGCGCATGCTTATTAACTGACGTTGCAGTGAAAACCTTATTTCAAAGAAGCATTTTTTTTTCCTCTAAGAACTATATTTGTAACGTAATGCAGTTACACTGACTTTAGTAACAGTAATCGAATTACACAAATTTAAACTTATTTGTAACATTACTGCTTCGCTCAAAATGTAATGAGAATACAATAATGCGTTACTGTGGAATGCGTTACACCCAACTCTGATAAGGAGTTTCTGTAAGGTTATAGTTATAGTTGCACCCCTGGACTTTGCTTAAACATAATGCTGCATTCCAACTACGTATATATTTACCGCAGCCTGTCACCCCCCCATCCCAATGTATAATGGAAGGAAAAAGATGACAGCGAGATTAGTCTACATTTGAGGAGCTCACGATAATAATGAAGAATGAGCTCCCTCTACTCACAGCCTTCATATCCACCCAAATCTTGCGTTTTTTTTTTTCAGTTTGTGAAGGAAGAATTTAATTTTCTTTCAAGCAGTGTTTTGTTTTAATTGTATCCATCAGTTAAAATAAGAATGTCTTCACGACTGAAATCTTCTCCTTTCTCTTTTTGCTTTCATGTGTAAAAAAAAAATCAGGTTTAATGTTTTGTTAACTTCTTGTGTATTTCGCGTGCATTCATGGCTCGTGATGCAGGTGTGTGCGTTGTCTGGTATAGTGATAGATAGATATAGATAGATATAGATGCATTAGTTGCAAAATATTAAAGCAGTTTAATGATTTAAATGCTTTTTATTGGATATTACGTCATTCAATGCAACTATGCATAACTTACGGAGAGCTTACGACTTTCTAAGTACAGTTTGCCTTAAGAACGTGCCTTAAGAAATGTGGTGCAACCAAAGTAAGCACAAATTTAGTTACAAACTAGCTAGTACTATGCCCCTAGTGTGGACTTTATGTTCCAGTTTAAGAAAGACCTTTGAGAGCCGGTGCAACCAGATAACTTATAAAATCAATCAATCAATCAATCAATCAATCAATCAATCAATTTTATTTTTGATTGCTTGGTTGCTTTCTTGTTTGGTAGGTAGGTAAGTAGGTAAAATGTTGAGTTTTTCAAAATTGCCATGTTTCCATTGGTCCCACTCTGGTTATTTAATCTGTTCAAGGTCAGACATGTGTAAGCAGGACACTGAACATACACACTGAAAAGCTGCTTTATAGAAGAAATTGACGTGTAATTCTAACTGAAAGCAACTTCTATACCATTTTTTCATGTTTAATAAGCTCCTTGCTTTAATGCAGTTGTTTGTTAACTCACTTTTACATACCATGTTGTCCAAGGTGCCTTTCCCAATGTTAGTCTTTGATTCTGTTTACTCTGCCACTGCTTCTCACTGTACTAAATTAGCATTATATGTAACTAAATTGTGAACTTACCACTATAGTCAACAATACATAGTTTTTTTCCATTATTGCTATATATGAAAGAGTTTCTTTTAGGTCCTGTGTAGATCAAGTGTCTTGGGGCTTCTTTCTTCAGATGGGATTTTGTTTGTTCTTACTGTTGCTTGAGGGCAGTTTCATCACTGAGGCGCTCGAATGAAAAGATCCTTGACCTGGGCCAGCAGGTGCGTTTCATGTTGAGAGAGGTCAACCTGAAGTGCTTGTTGTAAGTAAAGCTAGTTGTAGAAAGGAGTATGGATTACCTGCTCTTGTCAACTTTCGTATAGGTCAACTGGAATAGGGGTCAGAAATACTTACATTCTGGCAGGATTCACATCTGCTGTAGACATATTTTCTATTTTTATAGATACAAGCGGTTCTGCCTAATAAGACCCTTTATCTGATATTATTAATACATTTTACTGGATTTAAAACCTATTGAATTTTACTGTAATGTGTGTTGTGGTAAGATGCTTCCCCCCCCTGTGCTTTACAGATATAGATGCTTCAGATTAAAGGTAACAATTAGGGATGTCCCAACCAGGTTTTTTTTCTGCCCCAATCCGGGTCATTAAATACTGAGTAGCTGCCGAGACTGTGATATGTAGGAATGTCCAACAAAGCTGGATTTGAGAGCCACAACATGTAAGTGTTTTTATTTGTTAAAACTGATCTATTACATGCACAGTTTCTAGCATTAACGGTATGTTGTAGCGAGGACGTAAACAAGGATGTTAACAACAGGAAATGCAGTTTGGCACCACTAACAATTTAGCTACAAATTCATATTTATCAGTCAAACCCCTGTAAACACCCACAATCTTCAGCAGCGTGTGCAGTGTCTCTCTATGCAGATGCTTTCAGTGCGTTCTACATCTGAAATAACAAACATTGCAACACACATTGCTTTGCATCTTATGAACACAACCAAGCCCTAAAAATACACTGTGGACCAAACCTTTAAAAACAAACGCACGTAAAATAATAAACAGGCTAATGTGATCCAATCTTACAAAAATTAAAACATCATACAATGCTGTCCAGTTACCTGGTTGCCTTAAAATTTTGAGTTGATTGTAACTATAATTGTGAGTTGTAATAACTTGTGTGATTTTGTTGTTTCAACTAATTTTTCTTATATTTTGCATTGCATTAACTTTTTCAAGCAGTTTAAGTTGACTTGCAAATTTAAGTACATTCAACGTAATAGTTTAAAATTGAGTGAACAATTTTTTTAAGTCAACTTAATCCATTTGAGTGCTTGAAGTTGATACAATAAAATTTGAAGTTATATGAACAAAATATTTGTCAACTCAACTACAAATAGTTTGTTGTTACAAAAAACTGAAAAAATTACCTGGTTGCCTTAAAATGATGAGTTAAATGAGACGTTTGCTATATAGAAATATAGCTTGTTGTAACAACTAACTAGGAAGTTTACACAGTTGACTTACAATTAAGAGTTAAATGAAATCCACACAAGTTAACATGACAAATGCATTTATAAAAAGAATCATAGAACGTCAGCACAAATAAGCTGTAGTAACATTTATTATAACTTCATGAAAACATTTTCATCCAAGTAGAAGAAAAGTTCTATCAATTCAATAAATTAATATTAAAACTCCTTGAAGCAACAGGATACAATGTAAATTCAAACACTTCTGAAAAAAATCATGCCAAAAGTTATAATGTTGTTATTAACATTCAATTTCTCGCACAGTTTAACTTCAAAGCGTCCTTATTGTATTGTCAGGATCTGCTGCCTGCATGTGCTATTTTGATTCTCAAAATTGCCAGTAGCTGTTAACTTGCATTTTATGAATCAAATGTTTCTCAACAAAACATCCACTTCAGTCAGGGTGGCTTTGGGTCCTTAAAATCCTATTTTCTTCTTAAGAGCTCCATATAAAAATATTTAGTCTTTTTGTAAGAGGTAGGAGTAGCCATGTTCGCATTAACCAGTCATTAAACATATTGTTAAAGAGAAATGGTGGGTTGAGAACGGTTAAATTTCACTTTTTGAAGTCCCAAACAACAGGATGATATGTATGCAAGGTTAAAAAACACTTTCGATGTCTTATAATATCTATTTATTTTTACCTCATTTTCCCACCGACTCCCATATGAATCGTCTGAGCGAGTCTTTTTTCCCAAGCACCTCCTTTCCGTGACGCTACCACGTCACGTCACCACGTCACGTCCACCACGTTACGTCCCAATACCAGAACATGTTGAAAACAAATTACTGCTTTTGTACAACAGCGCATTGCTAAATTCTTCATCATAACAACAAACATTCAGTAATAATGAACACTTCATGGACTATTATAAGCCAACAAATAGTTTCATTCGGCAGTGAGCTAAATGGCTATCGCTACATGCTGCACGGAGCAAACACAATACAGACAACTACATCCATATTTACCTTGTTACGGTCAACAAGACTGGAAGAACACGCAGGTCCAAATAAACTGGGTATTGATCCATCCTTTAACAACAACCGTGCAACAAATCCCGCGTCGTAAGCTGGTAGATTTGTGTAGCTCTCTTCAGAGAGATGACGCGAACACAGCACCGCGTTGAGGATGTAATTCTCACGTATTTTACGAAAAAAACCTCAACCACTCCAGGTAGGGAAAAGAGATTTCCAGGTAGGGAAAATAACACAGCTTTTCCCTCGCACTTCAGAGCACAGCGTCTGCGGGTCATGATTTAACCGGAATGCCGATAACTTCAGTAAAATTAGCAGCAGTCGTGTTTTCCGGATCAATAACTCATGACCGAAACATTGTTCCTACACAAACAGCACCTCTTTTCAACCGTCGCAATGTATACAATCGCCTACAACCTTATTTTCCTAAAAATGAGCTTTGCCTACGCGCTGGATGCATAATATTAAACTCTGTGTGCAGGCGGCAGGGAGACTGGTCCTTAGGGACCGTCTACAAAGAGCAAAACCCGAAAACCAAAAGCTGTCAATAACTTCTCTCTAAATCTTTATACTGCCATCAAACAGTATAAAGATTTACTTAGATATTACTCAGATCACACGTCACTGCTGTCCCGCTGGTTATGCGGTTATTCTAGCCGGTTATGCTACAACACTTACTGCAATACAGTGCTTGATGTCTTCCACTTTTCCTTCCTGTCTGTGGGCGGGGCCGGGCAGTTCAAATTTTCCCGGGTCTGCGTGCGCAACTATTATGTTTCGCGTTGACGTCAAGCCGAAACGGCGAAAGACTCGTTCTAATAACGATTCATTTAAACAACAATGAGTCGACTCTTTTATATATGAATCAATCGTTTTAAACACTTTGCACTTTCAGATTTAAGCCTTAGCTGGACATTTCACTTTACTTAGAGCTGTGTAACACACTGCATGGAAGGTCATTTTCAAAAATCCATAATATGGGCTCTTTAATAACTGATCAAAGAAACATTTTACTCGGTACCAAAAACATGATGATGTTTTTAAATGTAATGTAATTTCTACCATTTAAGAATCTCATTGTAGAGCATGACTGAAGGCAGCTAGTCGATTTGTGAGGTGAAAAGTTTAATGTGCGCAAAATATACTGTGTCTGATATAAAAACTAGTTTATGCTCTCTATGAAATTACAAATAATAAATGTAACAGAAGCACAATATTTGTGTTAAGTTTTATTTACATTTTAGCAAATACTAATATGAATGTACATGTGTATTTTTTTTAATTGTAGAAGGAAATGTGCTCTTGAATAAAAAGTGTACGTATTACAACTATAGTAGGCTTTACACATTATATAAAATATGTGTCTACAATTTAAAAAAATATATATATTTATTTTATTTAATTTGGTAGAGCCAGAGAGCATTTTGGCAGGGCAAGTACAAATATGACTGGGGCAGTATAAAAAGTTTTGGTCTTAAATTTCATATAAGTTGGTATTAAAAATGGATTAAGAAGTTTTAAACGTATCTTATTTGAACTCAGTAGACACCCTCTAAATGTTCTACAGAAAGTAAAAAAAAAAGTCATTTATAATTTAGAAGCCACATGGGTGTGTAAATTAGCAGATCTTACTTTTTCAAGTAAGCTGTTAAATCAAGAAGAGTGGTGAAATTGGGGGTTAGTAATTGGAACGAACACACAAATTTGACAAGTATGTCATCATTTACAGTCACATTTGCTCACCCTCATTATTTTCCAAATCTGCACACCTTACTACCATGGAATATTTTAAAGATTGTTCTTTTCGACTAGACTAAATGATCAAAAACCGTAGAACAAAGTTGCACAGTTTTTTTAACAACAAGAAGACGAGTAAATAATGATGTAATTTTGGTAAAAAAATAAACCTTAATGTCTATTTTTACCATTTTGCATTGAAGTCAGCTATAGTGGCAATCAAATGTTATTTGACATGTGGCTTCATTGAGTTTTAACCATGTTCAACTGATGATTTTGCTGGAAATTACCACAAAGCGAACGGAAAAAACTAGCAAAAGCGATAGAAACCTTAAATACGACCAAGATCTGCGAGTGCCCTCGACCTTTGCTCTTTGCAGCCATTCTGAAAGAAAATGTCTCCTTTGAAATGCTAGTCTATCAGAGAAATAAGAAAGTGCTTTATGAAAGGTCATGGTGAGGGCGTGCTGAAGATGGATACAAGATGGTAAGCATTTGCATTAGAAGTGTGACTTGCACTCTATTCTAGAGCCTTTCCGAACCTAATGCCAATAGTGTTTACCTCAGACTAGCTCTCTGTTTTTTTGCAGTTAAATGCAAATGGAGTGCTTGATCAAACAGATTTGGAGGGAAGATGTTTGTTTTGCTGCAGTTTGTGTTTTCATAAAGGTTAATGTATTTCAGGGGACATTTCATCCTTTCTGATAGACCTCAGACATTATTCTGATAAACATTAAACTGTTTTTTTTTTATTGTTCTTGTTTTTCTTTTGCAAGCTGAAAATGTTTAAATAATAGACTAATCTCACATCATTTTGAGTAGACGGTTGTTATTCTGTTTACCCTATAGAAAAACAGATCTACAGTCTAATTCCCATTTGCTGTTTTCTAAAAATGACCTCCATTTTCTGGTGTTGACCTTCAATATTAAAGTAGCTTGGCAAAAAAATAAAAAAATAAAAATATTCTCTGTATTGGTTAATCAGAGTCCAGTGAAAGGTCATTGCTGCCTTCTTTTGTTTCTCTACATGGCTAAAGACTCAATCGTAGCACGGATGCCATCAAATATAGCTGAATCAGCCTTAAGATGATGGCTGTTTGTTTGATACACAGGACAGACACTACAATAATCACTATTTTAATAATTTGTGCATGGCTATCATGTTAGCACAGGTCATATGGTTATTAGCTTTGTATCCTTGACTTGAGTTATTGGCCAGTTGAAAGACTCAAGCTTGAATTTCCATGCTGCTTCATGTTATAGATTTTTTTTCTATGTAGTGTATATTTTAGCATAATTTTTGTTATTTCTTCCACTGTATCAGCCACACTCATGCTAGAGCTGCATGATTAATTAAAAAAAGATTACAATCTCGATTTGACCCTATATGGCATCTTAATTCAACTTTGCTACGATTCAACCAATTATAATTTCAAGGTCAGGACAGAAGGCGAACGCACAAGTCTTCACTGCAACATGGAGAGCAACAATGTTGCTCCGTAAAAAGGACACCTTCAAATGGCGTTAACATTTTCACATACTTTACCATATTTATAAGGTATAATTCACCAAAAAATGTAATATCTGTCTTAATGTAATGATGTAGTAGCGGCCTCAAAATCACATGTGAGCTGACACACTTTTTGTTTACTACTGAGAGGACGCGTATGCACGCCAATGGTGTCTACTTTAGTGGACAGAACCCGCATAGGCTTTGAATAACAGCTAATAAAGTTGTAAATAACGGTTAGTTCGTTGCACAGAGCGATCGTTTGGAAGCCGCGTGGGAAGTATGATAAGTGAAAGTGAAACCGGCAGGCATTTCATTTAAATCAGTCATGTCCAAAGTCCGGCCCACTGGCCAATCACGGCCCGCAGTCAGATTTCATACTGCCCGCAGATTCCATCTCATAATGCGTATTTATGGCTCGCTAGCTCTGTTAGAATAAATAAACCAAGGGAGAGTAACCGCGTTAGAGATAACAAGTAAACCAAGGCCCGCCCCAAGACTGACAAAAATCGAAAAAGTTTTGCGCGAGCAGAGAAGAGCCAACGAGCGAGCGGAGAGAACTGATCGCGCACGTGGTGCAGGCATGACCTCGCTCGCGTGGTCATGATGATGTGCGCGCGTGAGGCCTGTTTCCTCACGGTGGATCAGTTCAGTGTGCGCGCGAGCTGTAGCTTCCTCGCGCTTAGGCCTGTAATCTTCTCGCGATTCACTTTCTCCTCGCGCGTAAACATCACAGCTGCGCTCGATTAATTTTGCCATTGATTTGCCGCCATACACTTGTCCCTAACAGAGCCCTGCACCACGCACTTCCCAGCTTTGAAAGAGGTCATGGACAGTTTCCCACAGGACAGTATTGGTGTGCAAATGAAGAGTTATGTAACAGTAAAGCCTAAAGCAAACTAATGCAGTGCACTAAAGCAAACACAATTCATTAAACTCTTAAATAACTTTAGATATATTTCATCGTTTAATATGTTTACATAGGTGTTTATTTCTTGTGGTGGCAAGTAATTTTCCCAGTTGTGGGAATTATAAGGTATAATCTTCCTGTAGTTGTTATGCAAACTTTTGCTTCCTGAAAGATCTTGTAGAAGACAAGAGCAAAATTCACTTTTTTTAAACTTTAATGATAAAAGACCACTTTGCATTACTTATAACTCCTGTTTAAAATGTTAATGAGGCAAAAATAGATATCAAACTCATAGAAATGTAAGGTATTCTATACAGTTTGTTCAATTTTATCTGACTCTCCAGATATGAAAGATAGCCATAATTGTGTGTTTAGAGTTGCTCATGCATGAGTGGCTTATATTTGGTTATATTGCCATTTGAAAAATAAAGGTAATTGTGACAATGAAAATAGTTTTATAACAGTGTGTATTTTCAAGTAACATTTGTGGTGAAAAAAATGTCAGAAGGAGCTATTGGCCCCCGGGCATCTTCACTTTATCAAATTTGGCCCTCTTAGCAAAAAGTTTGGACACCCCTGATTTAAATGATCATGTCATATTTTAGAGTTATGATTACAACAAGCATTTGTCAAGCATGTTGTTTTTTTCTTTCAAAGTGTTGTGCATGAATTAAAGGTTTAACAGTGTCAGTATAACCACTCCAGCTTATATAATATCGAATATAATGCAAGAGGGAATCTGCTAGACAAAAATGGTCTAATAATGTTGTCAGTGACAAATGCCAAGTATATATCTTAAACATAATAATTCAACATTAGAATTATGAATAGTTGTTTTCTGCATGTAACCACTTTACTGTGAATTAAAAACCAGGACATATATAAAGTCTGTTCAATCATTCCAACTATACCAAGTCTATACAAAATGTAGCATTTTAACCAACAGTTGACCTAAACATAAGCCTAATATAATTATTGTTGTTTTACTGTATATTTGAGAATAACAATAATAATAATAGTCTACTCATATTAACCTTTATTACAGAATCGTGAGAAAATCATGATCTTCATTTTAAGCAAATAAATAAATAAATAAATCGGTATTCTCATTTTAGCCAGACTTTTTCAGCTCTACCTCATTCACATAATTGAAATGGCAACTAGCAATCAAAAGGATTGGATAAAATAAAAGTCTTAATTTTGGTCTTGGCTTGTTCTGAGAGAAACAATTTTTTGTTTTTTATTTTTGGCATTTTTACAACGTTATTAACAGTTGAACCTGCAGACACTTAAAGACATAACACAGACAAACATACAGTATGTCAAACACTATAATGAGTCATTCACTGCTTAAAAACTTATATATTTGGACCATATATACTATACAAGTACTATACAAAGACTATAGGTGATTGTTATATGCATTTATCATATCCTGAAGTGCTTGTCAAGACACTACTTTTCCATACATTAATTATAAGTAATTTTTATAGCAACACAGGCTCATTGTGAATACGTGCTCCGTTTCAAATGAGAGTGTGAATTATGCAGCGTGTGTATGAGTTGATCGCGACGACAGGATTTGAGTCCAGCGAAAAAACATTCCAGAAACTGGGTAAAACAAAACCAAAACAAACGAAAAAAATTAAATAAAGAACATGCTGAAAATGTGGTGAAATCACATGGCAGCTTTTCTTTTTCTAGATTGCTTTTGAAAACACTATCGGTTGGGTTTAGGGAAGAGGGTGATTGGGTCAGTTGGTCGGTCAGTCAGTCAGTCAGTCGTCAGCAAGCTGGCCTGGGCAGCTGAAGTGTATATTGCGCCCTCTGGTTGATTTACACAAGAAGAGGGTGCACGAGAGTAATTTGTGATTAATCAAGAAGTGTACACTGTGGCTTCTGGTGAATTTGCAAAAACAAAAAAACTGCAAGCAGACTAGGCATGGGACGATAACCGTTTTCAAGGTATATCGTGGTTTGGAAAAGTCAAGGTTTCAAAACCACCTATACATTTTCTGCTATACCTTTACTAAGGTATGAGTAAGATTTTTTATTTACATTTTTGTTTTTGTAGTTTTTTAGGACAACAGTAGAAAATATATCCAAAGATGCTGTTGTAAATGCATCTGTGTGAAGTCAAGGATTCATGTGTGTGAAGTCAAGCATTTACTTGAATTATTTAGGCTGCCATGTTTACTGTCCCAAAATATTTGAAATGTTTCTCAAAATAAAATATATTGTGTTCAAAAAGTTTAATTTTTTTACCCAGACATTTAAAAAGAATATATTTTAGAGCAGTAATCACAATACCGCCAAACCGTGAATCCTTGATATTTTTATCCAAGGTTATCATACAGTCAGAATCTTATACCAGCCCATGCCTAAAGCAGATGTACCTAAGGTTACGTATTTTGCTGTCCCCAGAAATGTAGACCTGGGCACATATCCACAATGAGCCTGGGCTGTTTTATATTATGCCAGATTTATCTATCCAGGAACATCAGAAGGGGGCTCTATATTACCAAAAAACAAACAACAACAAAAAAACTGCACATTATGTTCCTAAGTGAGGTATATTGTTTTTGTACAGATTGTTGGTTCTTGAGGCAATTCAATTAAGAAAATTATTAAATATTGATTTCCTTTTTTTTAGGTAATTAGTTTTTACTTTGCTTAAATAAGTTCAACATGTCTGTATAGCGCAATGCTGAGAAGCAGAGTAGTTTTAGTTCAAATATTCAAATATATTTAGCAGAATTATTTTTATCAATTAAAGAAGGTTACTTTCACCAAGTTGAGTTATATTTTGATACATATTAACTTTGTTACCTATAGAATGTTTTTTAGTAAATACTCAAATTATTATTTTTAATACAGCTAAAAGTCATATTCTACGGCATTTTAAAGAATTAAGAAAAAGTTTACTTTATTTTGTTCATGCGCTAAAATTTACAGGGATTTTAAGCATTGTAGTGTTGAGTCAAATAATTAACGTCATTTCTGAGTGATTAAACTGAATTTTAAAAATATTTAGTTATAAATGTTATCTAATGTTATCTAATACAGTACAATGCTTCAGTTAGCAATCAATTACTTTTTAAAGCAACTCACCCATCATTTCTTTTAACAAACATGCAAGACAAGTGCTCAAAATAAACAGATTTTGGCCCAGGATCAAATGATTCTTTTACAATTCGCAAAGTTTGTCTCAGAGGGACAAAATATGGCTTTACTTGAATAGTTTTACGAGCTATTCTCCAAATACTGAAATTTCACTCTTTTAAAGTTCAAAAATGACAATCAAGCAGAATAAAAGTGTCAAAAAAGTCTTCTATGTGACTCATGTCGCATGCACTTTATTTCACACCTTTTGAAGCCTCAAGATACAGTAGCTTTGTGTGAAGAATAGCGGGAATTACCTGTCATGCATAGCTTCTCACGATATGTCGATAAACTTTCCTCAAAAGCTGACGTTTATCTTGAGTGAAGCCACAATCTTGAATAAAAGGGTCGCTTTTGGAGTAAGTGACAGTTTTTGTATTATTTCATAAGTCCTTTTCAGGGCTGTTAAATATTGAGGAGGAAGGTGGAGGCACTTTGATCAGTGGCGACGTGGTGCATGGCAATTAGGAATGATGAATAGACGTGCTCTCTGACATGAATCGGAGATCTTAAATAATTGATTTAAAAAAGAAACATCAGATGTAAGAATCCAAAAGTCAGGCCATCAGTGTCAGTGGGTGATGTATGGAGGGCAGACTAAGAGTCCATTTCCCTCAAGTCCACTGGGAGACTGGGAGATGAACGGCCTGGAGGAAGTAAGCAAAGAGTGTGTTTTAAAAGACAGACAAAGGGGCTGGGACTGCTCTTTGTCTTTTGGTTGCATGAGGTTTTTTGTTGTAAAGGTTTAGAAGAATTGTGTACAGTCATTTTAAAACGTATTACTCACAGTGAAAAGAATAGTTTAATATTTTTACAAAAAAAATATTTAAATAAAGAAAAATGTGTACAGTGGGTTTTATTTTGTAGGGGTTTCTGAAGGTAACCCTTTAAAGTGTTTGTGTAGTTTCCGATTTGTATGCTGTTTCTTGAGGTTAGGTGTATACTTTATATGTGATTTATATTGGTAGAATTAAAGATTTAATTGACAGTTTTTGTTTTCTTTTTCAAATATTTCCCAAATAATGTTTACAACCCAGGCTCATTATGGATACATACTCAGGAGAGTGCAAAATACGTACCAGGAGGTATGTTTTTTTGTAATGTAATGTAATGTAATGTGTGTATTTATATTGTGCATTTATTGTGTATGGCCATACACCCAAAGGGCTTCACAATCATGAGAGGGTCTGTTTTTCTCACGTAAATCCACCAGAGGCCTGACCGACTGATCTACCAACCGACCGATAGCCCTACCCACCCCCTCCCCTAAAGCCAACCAACAGAGTTTTCAAAAGCAATCCAAAAAAAGAAAAGCCCTCGTGGCTGCCTGATTTTGACCACATATTCAGATCTCACCACGTTCTCACCCTGTTATTTACTTGTTTATTTTATTTTTGTCTCTTATTATTAATTTATATTTATACCTACTTTCTGTAAGCGTTCTTTGCTAGACTTGAACCCCGTCATCGCTGTGAACTCCTCTCTGCTTCTCAAATCCGCTGATGTATGCGGCGAGCCACTGGGCAAACTGGTAACAGTGGAAAAGCCATCCACATAGATTTAAGTGGTCAGCTGGTAGCGCGAAAAGAAGCAGAAACCGTCCAATGCCTCAATGTTTGTTTTAAAGACAAAACGCAGCCATACGTACCTCTGGCTACATAATCCGCTCTCTCTAGAAATGTATATGGGGCTACGTATTCACAATGTTTAATATAGAAAGGATTTTCTCACGGTATTTCATATAATATTGTATTTATATTTTATTCTCTGGAGGAAAAAGCAGTTTATTTATTTTAATTTTTTAAAATATTTATTTATTTATTTATAATCAATATTAAAGAGCCCCTATTATACATTAAAAAGGGTCATATTTTGGTTTTGGGGGTCTCCAACAGCAGGCTAATATGTATGCATTGTCAAAAAAAACACTTTCATTGTCTTAAAATCTGCATTTATTTTTACCTAATTATCCCAGCGACTCCTATATGAATCGTTCAGCGATTCATTTGTTCCAAAACCCCTCCTAAGCGAGATGCTAAACTGGGCTGATTGGACCGATGACCCAGTCTGTTGCGATTGGTCGACATCATTCAGCGCGAGAGAATGCCCACCACGGCTTATCAATATTGAAGTAGTCAGAGTGTGTGCGGGAGCATATCTGCCAACACTCTCGTTTTTCCTGGGAGTCACCCGTATTTCAGACACCTCAGCCCCAGTCTCACAGCATATCACTCTTTTCTTAACCAGAAGTAAAAACACACATTCAGTATTAATGCACACAGCGGAAAAAGCTGAACCATTATAAAACAGGACCGCCACACGTGTGTAGGAGAGCTGATGTAGCCATAGCAACGACAAACAGCAGTGGAACGCACGTGTTGCGTTTACAACATGCTTTTAGACGCGATATGAGAATACATATTAACCAGATACACTACAAGCGGTTACAAGTTACAAAACACAATTAACTGCATCATTTACAAGCTAGTAAAAACAGAGAGGCAACCGTTTTAATCGCACGCACTCAACACACAGATTCATGCTCGCCACTGTTGTTTGTGGGCGGGGTTGGGGGTTTAGAATCTCCTGGGGCTGCGTGTGCATAAATGTGCGGGACATAAATGTGTTTCTTGTTCACGTCATGCTGAAACGGCTCGAAAGCACGTTGATTCGTTTGAGGAACTATGAGTAGACTCTTTTATGGATGAATCAATAGCTTTAAACATTGTGCACTTTCAGATTCAAGCCTTAGCTGGACATTTCACTTCACTTAGAGCTGTGTTACACACTCCATGCAAGCTCATTTTCAAAAACCCATAATAGGGGCTCTTTAAAACACTCTGTCACCAGTCTCAGGTATATCAATTAAAAATAGTTCATAATATTCAGTAATATTCATGTTTTAAACTTCATTTGTTGTTTTAATAACATTTTAGAGAATTTCCAACACATCTTGTGGTATATTCTTGACAGGTTCCATGTACAAAGTAAACATTTGTTTGCTCCTTCCTGGACTTGTCAGAGCACTATTCAAGCACATCCATTTGCAGAAGGTCGAACATTCTTTACTGCTATAATGAATTAAGTCCCACGTGCCTTTAGTCAGATGTGTTCAGTATCAGATGTCCCATGTTGTGACACCAAGGCTAAAGAGGAGCATTCGTTTCACAACACTGTTTTCAAGAGTAATTACTGCACCGTTTAGATTGTTGCTATGTCACACTTGCTTAATTTTTTTTTAAACAAAAAGACCCAACTGCAAGTCCCATGTTTCTTTAACTACTTGATTGACATCCATCATCAAGGATATTTCAGCATTGCTGCTAGAGGTAATGTCAGCGAGGTCAGATCTCTCTATAATCACTTTATGAAGGTCAGCGTCTGCATGCCACAGTGCCCAGAACAGACCCTAGATCAGTCGCAATCTGCACATCATTCAGGAAATTACCTTGAAAACCAAATAGAGTTGCTCTAGAGTTGGTTGGACACAATGGAAGTAATGAAAAGAGCGGATGAGCCTTTGAATCAGTGCTCTTTTTTTTCCCCTTCACATTGCTGTATTTTTCTACTTTAGCCATCATTTCAAAAGGTGTTGCTCAGTTTTTAGTTTTTTTTTTTCATCAAATCCTTAAAAGATACTTTCAAATATTACTTTTGATCTGATGGAATAATGTTTAAAATCCCAGCGTTAGTGTTCATTCTCTAACACATCGAGCTGTGCATGTGTTGATGTTTCAGTTTCATAAGGATAACAGGTTGATGAGATATTAATACAGTAGGCTCAGTTTATGGACAACATTGTGACCCCCCAAAAAATTCATAATCTGTTTCTTAAGCCCTTCAACTGCGATCAAATCCTTTAAACCACTAGGACTATGTTTATACTGTGAGGCGTAATCTTTTTTTTTTTTTGCTTTGCATAGTTATTCACACTGTTGTTTTAATTGTACCTAGTGTCATATTTCCGGATTGAATTGATCACAGACCTAAATTGTTGCCTTTTCACAATAAAACAATTACACATAACTTATGAACTGTATAAAATATTTACACGATCGGAATAAAGCACATCAATTTATTTTTAAAGGATTAATAACAGAAAATACCCTGAGGCTTTTACTCATCTTCAGAAGACAAATTAAGATATTTTAGATTACCTATTTGAATAAAATATTAAAGATTGTTTATATTTTAGCTTTTTGACTCTCCAGAATAGGAACCAACTCTCAAAAAAATGTTTTTGATGCTTATTTAAACTAGTTATTTAAATTGAGCCGAATCAACACAATTCTTGTTTTTTGGGGACAACTGAATCGTTTTGTTCGATCTACTTAAATTTGTCAAACCAATTAAGTTAACTTAACCGATTTGTGTTGAGACAACATGAAGGAATTATGTGGGACCCATCATTTTTGTAGTGGAAAACAATGTTCATTATTAAGGGTGTCACGATCCTCTAAATCCTTGATTCAATTACATTTTCGATTCTTAAGTCACGGTTCAATTCGATTCTCGATTTAAAAAAAAAAAAAAAGGAAAGCACAAGCTATGCCATTTTAGGACTTTTATGCAATATAATAATATCTAACCTTTGTTCGCAATGCACCACACACTACATTGTCAAATTTAAAATGTTTATTAACAATATAATGTAACAATAACATATATCTTCAGTCAATTGGAAACTTAAAAAACCTGCCATTTAATTTCTCTTTTGTAACTGCAATTGTCTTCACAGATGATAACATTCAAGTTCACAAAAAAATCGCAGTTTCAAGTTCTTGTTAAAGAGGAATATGAAAAAAGAACTGCTAAAAATGTTGCAAAAATACTGTACTGAGCTTCATATATGGGGTGAGTTTGAAGTTATTTGAAGTTATCATTATGGTACAGCAGATTTGAATTCAGCAACTGATCAGAACTTTGTTTTATGGTATTTAAATTATAAATAATGTATTGCAGAAAATCTTCGTTAATGAAAAATCGTTCTTGATGTATTTTAAGGTAAAAGGGTGATGAGTTTCTTCTTTGAATCTTGAAACATCCTCTACAATATAGAAGCTTTTTCTTTCTATTGTGATCTTTTTGTGATCTCATTTTGGAAGTTACATTGGTTTACAAGAAAATGCTTAATAATGCAGTGTCATAGCACTAATGTATTCTAAGTCTGAAAATAACCTTTATTCTGTTCAGTCTGTCTTCTGACAATATGTGCTACAATATCTAATGATATAGTAGATATGCAAAAACTCATTGAGATGAAGTTCATTTTAAAGTACTCTTAGTACTTATGGGTTCTCATAGCCAGAGAACACTGTGCTCAGCTTTTTTATCCTAACGAATAAATTACGGTAAGCAAGTCATAAAGGCCTGGTCTCTGTCTATTATCTGCTTGTCTGTTCTCATTCAGTCATTGCCTGCTTTTTTCTTAAGGCATAGTTTGGTTGTTAAGTCGTACTCACACAATGTACAGTTCCCTTTAACCGGGCCAAAGCACGCTTGTCCCCCCTTCCGTCTCCCCTGACGGCGCGCAATAACAGTCCCCAAAAGTCACATCTCCTCTTCAGTTTCGGGCTCAGGCGTGCTTTGCACTCACACTACAAGCGCACCGCGCCAAAGCCCAAGTGAACCGCGCTCAGGCACACCTCTTCCAACTGGGCCAGGGCTGGCCAACTGTACCATGCCTGAGCCCGGTTCAGCGCATTCACACTTCTAAAATTATCCGGGAAACGGGCCTGAGCACGGTTCGGATAGCATAGTGTGAGTACGCCCTAAGTAATGTTCATTCTTGGAATAAAAATTAAGATTCTTTAAAAACAAACAAACATTTTTATTATTATTTATTTTATGTACTCATGCTGTTTCAAATCATCGACCCATTCATTTATATTGTAATAAATGAAATGTTATGGTCATATTCACATCACAGATTAATCAATCAATCAATCAATCAATCAATTAATCAATCAAATGCCTAATCAGCAAACTATAACACAGAGGCCATTGTCACTACTTTGTCAGTCATGACCATTGTCACTCCACTTATACAGCAGTGCTGACCTAAACACTGACTTTACAAAATGTAAATTATTGTAACGTTTTTTTTGAATGAGATAACAGAATAATTTTCACATGAATGTGAAGTAAATATTCTAACCTACAAAATCTTATTCAGCCTCATTCGGCGTGTTTTTTTGGACCTTATTTCAGCAAATTTTTTTGTCCCCAAAACTTTCTAACTTCCTAATACACATTTTATATATATATATATATATATATATATATATATATATATATATATATATCGCAAGCATGTACATCTGAAAAAAAATAATTAAAAATATATATATATATCACACATATATACTCTCACACATATATATATACACATCTTAGGGGCCCCAAAATTACCTCAGACCCCTGAGGGTTAACCACCTGTTACATATGTTGAAATGGAAACTGGTTATCATTGTAATATTATTTTACTTATACTTATTTACTTATACTGTATAACGTGTTTTTAATTACATGCTATGTAAGACCATAAATTATAACAACAATCGTTAATTTTTGTTAATAATGGTCATTTGCACTGTTCATTTAAGCAGACTTTGATTTGAATCAGGTACTGTATGTTACCATGGCAGACATCCCTATAAAAAGGTATTTTGATATCGCTCAATTATTTTGCTCCTTGCGAGAGGCTGGTAGAAATCTCCTGCTGAGGCCTCGCAGGTCCCCACACTTTACCAACACAACATCTCTGACCTACTTCAAACAGTGTGTGCGAGAGGGAGAAGAGAATACACCACAAAACAAACACCCAAGCAACTCTCAGCATCTTCTCGAACCGCTAGTAGATGCTTTATTCCACGGGGATTGCGAAAAGCCACCAATCTGCTCTCTTTCTTCTGCACGTAAACACCTCAGAGACAAATACGAAGTCTCAGTCTGTCTTCTTCAAACCAGGCTCTTTGAAAAATGCACAAACACCCTGTTATATAGCAGTTTCTGTGCCACGCACCTGAGGGAGATTTTACACTGTGTCAATTAGAGCGCGTAGGCTTGTGTGTTCCTTCTTCTGTACCATGAGGGAATAATTAAGACAAGCCTTCAATACGCAACGTTCCACATCATTCTCAGTCCTGAAGCTATCATAAATATTGATTTTGAGGAAAACTGCAAAAAATCCTGTCTCTCAAAATGCTGGAGGAGATTGAAGCGACAGGCGTATTCATGTAATTTTTTCTTTATGTGTTAACGGCTAATTAAGACCTAATAATTGAGCAAATAGAGACATGCTGTGATTTTAAATACACTTTAGGGCAAATTCACTATGCAGCTAAACCACTTTTGTGTACTGTATTTTTAGTACAAAACATCAATGATGCAGTTCGACTATTGTTACAACGCTGTTTATAAATAAAATGAGTTCATATATATTCATACACAACACTCTTCCCTCACTGAGTGCCACGGAGGAGGTCTAAATTCACTGTAGTTTGACAAATACTGCTGCTGTTATACCACATAACACCACAGACTTATTTTTAAGCAATAATTTAGTTGTTTAGATTTTATATATGTGGTTTATATAGGGACTTGGTTTATAAATGTGGTTGAGGGCATCTTCACCGTGACGAAGTGATCCTTATCCACTGAAATGATCATTGTCCTTTCAGTCACCTTTCAGTTTTTGAATAAGGCAGGATTTGCAAAGAAATTTGGATTACAGAATTGATTTAGGCACCACGGTGGCGTAGTAAGTAGCACGTTCGCCTCACAGCAAGAAGGTCGCAGGTTCAAGCCTCGGCTGGGTCAGTTGGCATTTCTGTGTGGAGTTTGCATGTTCTCCCCGTGGTTGCGTGGGTTTCCTCCGGGTGCTCCAGTTTCCCCCAGAAGTCCAAAGACATGTGGTATAGGTAAATTGGGTAGGCTAAATTGTCCGTAGTGTGTGAGTGCGAATGAGTGTGTATGGATGTTTCCCAGAGACGGGTTGCAGCTGGAAGGGCATACGCTGCGTAAAACAAATGCTGGATAAGTTGCCGGTTCATTCTGCCGTGGCGACCCCGGATTAATAAAGGAACTAAGCCGAAAAGAAAATGAATGAATGAATGAAGGACTGATTTAACTTTGCATTGTAATCAAATGTATCCACTAATGATAAATGACTGTGACCAAATATTGTCGTTAGATACACCCAAGAATGATATATGTTTCACATTTAACCAACAAAAACGGATTGATTTCGGGACTTGTAGGGCTGCGCATCGATGGATTAATCTTCAATGTTTGGACTCTCAGCAGTGATTATTAAACCACGCTGAAATGAACTAAACTGAACTTCAACACTGAAAACTGGACTGACACTGTTTCAATTTTTTATAATGCATGTGAAGCTGCTTTGACACAATCTACATTGTAAAAGCGCTATACAAATAAAGATGAATTGAAAATTGAAAGTTTATTGATAAAGATATCCCAAATAATAAAAAAAGATACTTTTTTGAGATGGGATTTCCATCGCGTCACCAGGCATTCACCCTCACATTACCTGCAAGAGCATCCTTTTGACAAACACTTATTTTCTCACCTCACAGCAAGAAGGTCGCTGGTTCGAGTATTGACTGGGCTAGTTGGCATTTCTGCGTGACGTTTGTATGCGCAAGGTTGCCTGTTCGTGTGGGTTTCGCTGCCTGAAGGTTGCCTGTTCCAATAGTATCTGGATGCAGCCTTTAAGATGCAAGCTGAGATTGCATCACTCAGCGATGCAATGTCAGACACAATACACTCAATGGAGTGAGTGACCTCACTGTGACGGGTAGGGCTAGGGGTGGGGTGGGGTGAGGCACATTAAAAAGCACTGGATGCAGCTAAGATTGCACTGCACCAGGTCTGCGTCCAGACCCCTCTCGCCTGTTCGCTTGGGTTTCCCCCACAGTCTAATAACATGCGTTGTAGATGAATTGGATGAATTAAATTGGCTGTAGTGTATGGTTGCGTGTGTGAATGTGAGAATGTATGGGTTTTTCCCCAGTATTGGGTTAAATCTGAAACATAAAAACATATGCCGGAATAGTTGGCGGTTCATTCCACTGTGGTGACCCCTGATAAACAAGGAAATATGCTGAATGTATGCGTTTTTGTTGGTTAAATGTGCAACATATATCATTCTTGAGTCTATCTAACGACAATATTTGGTCACAGTCATTTATCATTAGTGGAAACATTTGATTACAATGCAAAGTTAAATCAGTCCTTCATTCATTTATTCATTTTCTTTTCGGCTTAGTCCTTTTATTAATGCGGGGTCGCCACAGCAGAATGAACCGGCAACTTATCCAGCATTTGTTTTACACAGCGGATGCCCTTCCAGCTGCAACCTGTCTCTAGGAAATATCCATACACACTCATTCGCACTCACACACTATGGACAATTTAGCCTACCCAGTTTACCTATACCACATGTCTTTGGACTTGTGGGGGAAACTGGAGCACCCGAAGGAAACCCACGCAACCACGGGGAGAACATACAAACTTCACACAGAAATGCCAACTGACCCAGTTGAGGCTTGAACCTGCGACCTTCTTGCTGTGAGGCGAACGTGCTACTCACTACGCCACCGTGGTGCCTAAATCAATCTTGTAATCCAAATTTCTTTGCAAATCCTGCCTTATTCAAAAACTGAAAGGTGACTGAAAGGACGATGATCATTTCAGTGGATCAGGATCACTTCGTCACGGTGAAGATGCCCTCAAGAATGCTCACTTTTGCATCCTGGTTTAATTTTAGACTTGATGTTTTTATACCACTCTTATATGGCTGTCTACAGACTATACCTAAACACATTTCTGTCTAAAACAGATTCCCGAAGCTGAGTTTTCTAGATAAAAACTTGGCAATTGTTCGTTTGACTGATTTATTTACAAACAGCAGGTGTTAAAAAAGGTGTTAAATGCCATTTGCTTAATTTGACATTTAACATTTAATAAAAAGGACTCTATTGCAATTGATTTTTTTTATAATAAGATTGTTACGGTTTAATGATCCGTCATAAAGTCTTTAATGGAGCAAGCATTGGAATTCCATACACATTGCTTTCCTTGGCAGACTTTTTAAACTTAAATACATTTTAAAGGTAAATAATACTCTCACTCGATCTCTTTCTTCTATATATTGTGTACTGTATGTAAAATTATGTTTGTTTTGCTCTTAAGGGATGTGTAATGTTGGTAAATTCCTGGATGTGGTAGTAAGACAATGTTACAAAAAAGCTTTAAAGGTGCCATGAAAATCTTGTCTTATGTTTATATGTGTATAGTAGTTCTTGTGTTAAACAATGCGTCTTTGCACTTCATTATTTTGTGAAAACCATTTGCCTTCATAATCTTTAATCCACCATACTGTATCTTCCTTCTATCTTTCTTCACTTCATGATCACATGGAATTCCTTCAGGGTTGGCATAGCCTAGTGGGTGTCGCATTTGCTCTGCCTTCATCCATTCATCAATCTTCTTTCGTTTTGTTAGCAACACCCCTCTTTCAACAGTCCAATCAGTTCCCAAAGATTCCCAAAGTAATCATGCACCGTCCTACTTTTTTCTCTCTCTCTCATTTCAGGAGCATTTTAAGGGGTTGTACGTCACAATAGCGGAAAAGAGGATAATCTTAACTTTCGTTTCATGACAGTTGTAAGTGTGGTAGTTACGGGTTTTGTAGTCTATAGTGAAATGCATTTATACGTGATGTTGTCCAAAAACATCCATGCTCACCAGCTGATTCTCCTGCTGGTGTGCTCTTGCTGTACAGCTAAAATCGGGAAGGAAAAGTGTTGCTGTGCTCTCTCTTAAATTATTGTGTTCACGTCACCCAGGAGTGTTTGTGAATTGTGCCTCAGACAATGTTACGGCTCATTAAATTGCACGCATCGAAACTCAGTGTCCATCTCATCACTCAGACAAACAATGAACGTTATATTGTTGCACCGCCGCATAGGTATCAAAAGTGGCAAAAATAACAAGTAGAACTCTGTTGAAATATTGATTTGGCTTTATGCCGTTCACCTTTAAAATCTTGATCTGTGAGCAAAATCCTTTGTTTTGTCTTTACAATACTCTATTAAACACAATTAAATAATTAAAATACTAGTTAATGGCAAGATCTTTTGCCCGGCCGTTTATACAGTGAACTTCAGATGTGACCTTGGCGGAAGAAAGTAGTTTTTCATACAAAAGGGTTTTGAGACGGTTTTTGCTTGTTTTTATTTTTTATTTACACACTTATGCCATCAAACTGTTGTCACAATAATCACTATCACAAAAGTAGCACTGTGATATGGCTGTAAATCAGCGCTTACATGAAATAATTTTAACAAAATAGATTTTATTTTGTAATATTTTTGCAATAATTGGAACATTTTCAGTGTATGGGTGTTTCTCAGTACTGGGAATAGTGCCGGAATAGTGGGCGGTTCATTCCGCTGTGGCGACCAACGATAAATAAGTGACTAAGCCAAAGGAAATTAAGCTATGTCATTTTCAGAGTACATTAACCCATTGAACTGATTCTGGGAAATCTATGGTGTTAGTCTTATTAGATTTAAGTTCTGCGTTTGACCTGATTGACCACAAGGTCCTGTTGACACGTCTAGAGACAGCTGTGGGCCTTCGTGGCACAGTTTTAGAGTGGTTCCGTTCTTATCTGACCAATAGATGTTTTAGTGTGCGCATTGG
>CAIGQQ010031566.1:348878-359527 GCA_903798035.1 Danio albolineatus
TTTTTTTTTTTTTTGCTTTTGTAATTCTTTTCCAGGCCCTTTTGGCCTTGAGGCACCTCTGAGCAAAGCAAGATTGTTTCATACGTGCTTCAGACACTCACCCCACTAAGTTTATGAATCATTGAGCGCACTTCCTTTTCTTGCTTTGAGTGTCTGACTCTGAAGACATCTTATGCTGTAAAACATGCACTCCTCAAAGTACACCCCAGTAAGCCTCACCACTATCCAAGTGGGTGTCAGATTCTGATTTTATTGATACAGCCTTGGTTACTGACTTAAAGAAAGCTGGAGGGAGGGGGAAATGTTCTGTAGAACTAAAAACAACATGAATGTTAACAGCTAGATTACAATGATTTTGATGTAAAAACCTCAACCTATGTTCTGTCAGCTTACTGGAGTGTGCATGTGTAGTATGTGACAGAAAAGTGCCCTGATTTGTGCAATGTGACATATCCAGCTATGGCAATATTTTCTTTGTAAGGAGCATCAATAATCCAAAACTTTTTATTGTTTCTAATCTCATACAGACCGACAAATAGTATTGCTGAAAAAAACAAAACTAAACCCTTAAGCTATGGCATGGTGGCTCGGTGGTTATCTCCTCACAGCAAGAAGGGCGCTGGTTTGAGTGTTGGCTGGGCCAGTTGGCATTTCTGTGTGGAGTTTGCATGTTCTCCCCATGTTGGCGTGGGTTTTCTCTGGGTCCTCCGCTTTCCCCCACAAGTCCAAAGTCATGCTATAAGTAAATTGGATAAACTAAATTGGCCCTAGTGTATGAGTGTGTAAATGTGAGAGTGTATGTGTGTTTTCAAGTACTGGGTTGCGGCTGGAAGGGCATCCACTGCATAAAACATATGCTGGATAAGTTGGCGGTTCATGTAAAAATGTCAAATTTCTAAATGTGGTTTCGGAACACGTTCAGGGGAAACCCACGTAAGCAAGTTTACATGTGTGGATTTGGAACACTTTCATGTAAATGTGGAGGTTTCAAAATGGATGTTTTCATTTTTGGGTGCACAATCCCTTTAATATCATTGTGTGTAAACTGGGTTTACTTTGGTTGCTGTTAAAGGGGTAGTCCACTATGATATCATATTTTAAACTTTAGTTGATGTGTAATGTAGCTGTGTAAACATAAACAACCTCTCTGAATGTAAGACACTCAAAGTTCATTGCAAAGGATGACAGTAGCTATTACAGAGTTAGCTTAGCAAAGCCTACCGCGAATATAGTTTGGGTTCTACAAAAAAATTATTCCTGGTTAAGGATGTCATAAACCCTTCAGGTTACAAGCACACACCACGTGCAGCGAAGGGGTGTGGCCAGATGTGCTGTATTGTAAAAAGCAGACCGCTTCATGGTGACATGGAGCCGATCTGTGAATCTCAGCACATTATGTTAGCTGACCAATCAGAGCCTCTTGAGGGTGGGCCTGTCAGAGGAACTATAATAATAATTCCTTACATTTATATAGCACTATTCTAGACACTTAAAGCACTTTACACAATGGGGAGGATCTCCTCATCCACAACCAGTCTGCAGCATCCATCTGGATGACGCGACTACAGCCATATTGCGCCAGATCGCACACCACACACCAGCTGATTGGTGGGGAGGAGACAGAGTGATTAAGTCAATTATCTTATGGGGATGGTTGGGAGGCCATGATGGACAGAGGCCTACTCTTTTTCAAAGAACGTCCTGGGATTTTTAATGACCACAGAGAGTCGGTTTAACGTCTCATCCGAAAGACGGCGCTCACTGACAGTATAGAGTCCCCTTCACCATACTGGGGCATTAGGACCCACGCAAACCGCAGGTTGAGCGCCCCCTATTGGCCTCACTAACACCACTTCTGGCAGCAACCTAGCTTTCCCATGTAGTCTCCCATCCAAGTACTGACCTGGCACAGCCCTGCTTAGCTTCAGTGGGCGACCTTGTAAAAGTTGCAGAGAGCAAGCTGCCGAACTAGGACATATATGACAGTTGTTTTCATGTTAGCTGAGTTGCTGTATATAATTAAAGTAAGATATATTAAAAAATAACGTGATTTTTCACAAGTGAAGCATGAGCACACATTGCTTTACACCCCGTAAACACAATCAAGCCTTAAAAATACATTCTGGATCACCCCTCGAAAGTAAACTGAAGAAAATGGTTTTGATGGTTTTGACTTTGGATACTTCAAGAAATCAAAATAAATTAAAATCATTATAAGATACAAACAAATGACAACTGTGTTGCCAGTTTGATTTTAAAATATGTTATTTTTACGGCTGTCAAAATTAGCGCGTTAACGCACGCCAATTAATTTGAAATATTGAAAGCGTTAAAAAAAATCAACGCATTTAACGCAATGGCAGTTTTTTTTTCCTGTTGTGGCCGACGTGTGTTCAGGGCCGGCCCGTCCATAGAGGCGACCTAGGCAGCTGCCAAGGGCGGCAGAATAGTGAGCGAACCCCCCGGTCCTCACTTTAATCCGCGACACCTACCTCCTCCCTCCCGGTCCTCACGTTCATCCGCGAACCGGTCACTTTCTTTTTCACTTTCGGGTTGAGGGCGGCGTGATCACCGTTTGCCTAGAGCACCAGTTCAGCTTGCTCCGGCCCTGCGTGTGTTTAATGAGCAAAGGAAT
Source organism: Danio albolineatus (assembly GCA_903798035.1). Lineage (NCBI taxonomy): Eukaryota > Metazoa > Chordata > Actinopteri > Cypriniformes > Danionidae > Danio > Danio albolineatus. The sequence goes on from CAIGQQ010031566.1 coordinate 351,514, forward strand.
ATGGATAAAGGATAATATGTATAATATGGATCCATGTAAATGTACTTAGTGAAAGTGCCAGATGATGTCGCAAGCTGTCAAAGACAGCCCATTCCTCTCTAAGTTGATTCCAAGCACCCTCAAATGTTTCATTAAGTTTTACATGTTTCCCCCCTACACGCAACTTTTGTAAAGTGTCTGCTTCGCGTTGCTGTATCAGAATCCTTACTTGAGAAATACAGCCGTAGTTGTGCGTGGTGATGTTTTAAAGAGAGTGCGCTGTACTGCGTGCTCTTTCTCTCTCTCTCTCTCTGTCTGTGTGTGTGTGTGTGTGTGTGTACGTGCATGTGTGTGTGTTGTCACCCGATAATGTCAACAGACTGGACTGTCTTAGTGTGGAGAAGTGAGACTTCTCCCCTCCGTCTCTGACGGCCGCACCGACACACCCACACACAGACACACACACAGACACACACACACACACACCACTTACCTCCATTCCTTCCTCCTCCGTCAGCTGTGATTTGATGAGTGCACGCGTCATATCACCGGCATTCCGTCAACCCTCCACTGTTTCATCTCCCCTCCAGTCAAACACGAAGCATATACTTACACACACACACACACACCCGTTGTCCTCGTGTTGTTTGATTGTTTGTTTGTCTAGGAGGGTTCGGACTTCAGCGCGAGACCGGCCAAACGGAGTGAAGGGACGGCGCGCGCTTATGACATCGAAGCCGCGCCATGGTGGTTCGCGCGCTGAAAGTCCGACCGTACCATTTGTGTTGTATGTGGGTGCAACCAGCATTATAGTTTGTCCTGTTTTACAGAACAGAAAGAGCGGTTAATGGTTGTATGTGTTTTATGTTATGTGTTTAGTTGTCTGTGTTTAAACAGATGGAGAATGGTGAATGTTTAAAGAGAGGCCATTAAGGCAAATTTAAAGAGTATATTTTATATACATACCTTAGTATAGCGAGCGCCAATCGATGGGCGGAGTCTGGCGGATAAAGAGGGACGCCAGACTCCAGATCGGGGTCAGTTTACCTGGCGAGCGAGCGTGCTGTGGCAGAGCCGTGAGCAATCTTTGAGTGAGTGGATACGTTTACAGTGGTTACGTAGTTTTTTGATTGTTTTGAGTTGTATATACCAGTCTTTAGATTTTATTTATTGATTTGTTACTTTGCATTTTTATATAAATATTTTTGTGGGATTTTTTTTCTATGTTTTTTGGACACTGTATATATATATATATTTTTTGCACTGGATTTTTTTTTCTTCTTTCCTGTAAATAAATACCACCTTTTTTACACTTCCGGGTCCGGCCATTGTATTTGGATTTTTTTTTTGAGGGTTTACTTGTGGTGTCAGGCCATCCCACGCCTCGTAGTGGGCCCCCTCTGGGTTCACAACATCGCACTTAGCAACTGGCTAAATGTTAAGGAGGACTAAGCAAAATTGTTTCTACTTTATAATTAATGTTCTCAACTCGCAAAACAACTTTACAATGAATACAATTGTTTGTATTCAATACTTTATTATTATTATTATTTTCTTCCAATTTCCATATTTGCAATGCCTGTATTTTGGATTTTTTTTTGTAGTTCACATAGAATCCAATATGGAAATATTTTGTGTTTGTTATTGGGATTGATTGTTTTAAAATTCAAATGGCACTTATATGCCTGTGTTTTTATTTCTGCAATAAATGCGGCTTTTTGTGATTAATTATGATTAATCACAAACAAAAGTGTGATTAATTAGTCAATTTTTTTAATAAATTGACAGCCCTAGTTATTTTATGTTCCACGCAAGAAAAACAGCCATCCAGGTTTGCAGTGGCATGAGATTAAATGACTGTTTTTTAATTTTTGCTTAAATTGTCCCTTTAAGGCATTTTGCAACTAATCTGTGACATGAAGAAATTGTGGGTAGCTGTAGCAGCAGTCCAGCATTTATCTGTGGTGCTTGGATGCAAACAGCTGGCTCCTGGTGCTTGGACTGGTCTTGCCCAGCTTGGCATAGACAGTGGTGACAGATGCTTGGAAATATTAGGAACCCAAGAGATGAGAGATTGAAGCAAGGGTAGAGAGTGAAAACTACAGTAACGATAAAGCCTGTGGCGTCCCAAAACGCAAGCCTCACGACGTGAGAAAAATAATCATAAACGAGAAAACCAAATCCCAAATGACAAAACAATGAGAGACGGAACGGCATCGCTGTCGTAAACATACATAATCGCCGCAAGAAACGGCTAATTGGATGATTTTTCTTTTAAGTCGTCCTTAGAGGCATGTCGAGATGTTTCGAGAAAGATTTTGTTTCAAGTTTTAGTGCCACACAACATTGACGGAACACAAATGTGATTTCGCAGCGCCTAAAATAAACATGAGCCATAGTCAAAAGCCATACATTTTCATGAAGTCAGCCAGCACACAAAAGGAGTTTTAAAAACACAGCTAGTCAAATGCTAATGCATTCATCTAAGCTAATTCAGAATCTTTTTTTTTTACCTGGCTGCCTTAATTCCACCTTCTCCCCCTTCATTTAGCTTTTGTGGTAGTGCATTAGTTACAAATTATACTCATTTTGTCACATTCTGTGCTCCACGTCCATGCCATTAAGTCCTTCATCTTTAGTGGCTGTATTTCGCTGAGTCATAGCCATTACATTACGGTGCTAACGCTCTGATGAATGCACTGGTCAACAGGGCGACCATAATAAAATTCAAGGTCTATGCTCAAAGTTCACAGGGACTCATAAACTTTTTCCTCATTATTCTCGGTTCCTTTTTCACCACACCATGTCAGCGTGTCAAAACCAGATTGATTCCATTATAATCAATTGAGCTGTTGAGACTGGTAGTGGCATGACATAATGCATCAAAATGCATGATATGGGTGCCATGAAGTATTACTTTCTATTTTTTCAGCTGCTTTGTAGCGGAAAAAAAAAATCTGCCAAATGTGTAAATTTAAATGATAACTTTAATGCTGATGCTGGAGTTACACTACACAGTTTCTTAACTCTTAATTTTTTATGATGGTTCCATAAAATGATCATGGGTGATTTATTTATGGATGATTCAGCTTTAATTTACAATGGCATTTTGAAAACAAGTTTTTTTTAATGATGTTGTGGTAGCCTTTATGTAAACTACAAAAGTGTGATGTGAGATGTGACATATGTTCATGTGAATTACGTGTTCAGTCTATAGCAGAGATGCCCAAACTAGGGCCCGCGGGCCAAAGTTGGCCCATGGTAACCTTTGATTTGGCCCGCCATCCCATCTAAGAATGGTTTAGAGATTGTCATTTCAGATTTAATGTACCCTTTTATTTGGTTGTTTTATTGATTTGATGCAAAAAAGCTATCTGAAATTAAATGTTTCAGTTTAAATGGTGTAAATGTAATCATATTTAGTTTTAAAAATACATACGACGGATAGAAGACAATGCAGAGACTTTGGTGAGGGAATCAAGTCAATGGCAGATTCTGCTTGACAAGTGTATTCAGCACTAAACTCCACTGTTTTAGAAATATGATTATGTTTTTATTGTTAAGTTATACTTTGAATCGTATTAACTTATGCAGTTTAACTTTTTAAAGTAAAGTTTTTATTTATTTTTTTAATGAAAAAATTATATGAATTAGGGGCGCCACGGTGGCGTAGTGAGTAGCATGTTCGCCTCACAGCAAGAAGGTCGCTGGTTCGAGCCTCGGCTGGGTCAGTTGGCATTTCTGTGCGGAGTTTGCATGTTCTCCCCGTGCTTGCGAGGGTTTCCTCCAGGTGCTCCGGTTTCCCCCACAAGTCCAAAGACGTGGTGTAGGTGAATTGGGTAGGCTAAATTGTCCGTGTTGTATGAGTGTGAATGCGTGTGAATGGATGTTTCCCAGGGATGGGTTGCAGCTGGAAGGGCATCTGCTACGTTAAACAAATGCTGGATAAGTTGGCGGTTCCTTCTGCTGTGGTGACCCCATATTAATAAAGGGACTAAGCCAAATAGAAAATGAATGAAGGAATGAATATGAATTAGCACCTTAATGTAAAATAGTTTGGTATAGTTACTATTTGGTATTTGGCCCTTCATATGAAAAAGTTTGGGGACCCCTGGTCTATAGGCATAAGCAAGTACTTGACAATCAAAACAAAAGGGCTACAGGACCATTTGTTGGCATGCATAATGTAGCTTTTTTTTTTTTTTTTTTTGTCAGAGAAAGGTGCTAAACTCAGACCAGAGACCACATGGCTTGTCTAAAACAAAAATTGGTAACATTTTATTTCGATGGTCCATTTGAGTATTAGTAGACTGTCTACTTAATATCTGTTGATACTGACATTCAACAGACATTTAACTGACTATAAGAAACTTTGCAAGTACCTGTCAACTTACACTAACCCTACCCCTAACCCCAACCGTAACCCCAACCTAAACAGTCTACTTATACGCTAATGAGAATTAGTTGCAATGTAACTTAAAGTCAACAAACGGACCATCAAAATAAAGTGTGACCCAAAGTTTTATATAGATTTATACATTCTTTTTTTAATGAATAAGAAATTCACTGAAAAATAATTTTCATCATATGGTTTATTAAAGTTATCATGCTTTAAAGATTATGCCTTTTTATAACCGACGTAAATGAGTTGACCAGAATGTAGGGACAGACACAAAATGTATTTTTTATAACTGAAATTGCAAATAATACAGAAAGGATCAGCATGTTGTTGCATTATGTTATATATTACACACCTTTGTATTATGCATTTCATACTGGAAATATCTTTAGGTTTTTTAATAGTAGATATAAGATAAAATTACATTTGCAGGGTTCAACGAGGCCGCAGACTATAGAGTAGGGCTGTGTAATTAATCGCAATCGCAAAAAAAATCAATTTAAGCACATGCAATTTCTATATCGCAAAGGCTGCAATTTTATCTATTAATTTAATTAGATTACAGCTAAGCTGAGTGCTAGAAAGATGTTAACCAATCAGAGCTCACTCCGCGCATGACGAAATTAAGCGGAAGAACCGAATCGGTGGTTTTGATTTACATAAGCTTTTATTTCTTATGATTGGAATTGAGTTTAGTTCATCTTTATTTTTTCATGTTGTCTGTTTTAACACAATTTTTTACAGTTTTGTTTATGAAGCAGTTAGTACTACTGTGTACTGTATGTGTTCTGTATGTGTATGTGTGTTAACTAGAGCTGAGGTTAGTTAATCTTAATTTATTTTATGTTGTCTGTTTTGAAGACACTTTTACTGCAGTTTTTTTATTAAACTTAATACTATGTTATTTCATAGTGAAATGTTTTGATCCGCACTTCTTGTGTACTGAATACATTTAGAAAGTGTGTATGTAGCACATTTGAAAAAGCAAAAACAGTTGCCAAAATCGCAAATAAAATCGCAATTGTAATTTTCGTTCCAAAAATTGCAATATGATTATTTTGTCCATATTGCACAGCACTACTATAGAGCAAATATCTCAAACTCAATTCCTGGAGAGCCGCAGCTCTGCACAGTTTTGCCCCAACCCTAATCAAACACAACTGATCCAAGGTGATCCTTCTAATCAAGGTGTTCAAGTCTACTAGACACTATGGGTCTTAAACACCTTGGTTTATTGGATCAGTTGTGTTTGATTAGGGTTTGAGCAAAACTGTGCATAGCTGCGGCTCCTCAGGAATTGAGTTTGAGACCTATGCTATAGAGAGACCACAGACGCTTGCATAAAGCCTATTTTACATTTTTTTTAAAATATCTATTTATTTGCAGCACAAAAATAAATAGCAATAATAAGACAGTTTTGTGTTAAATTACAATAGTGGCAGTTGGTCAAATATTTGTAACCTAGCCTATAATAAATTATAATTATTGATAAAGCAAGTTATACTGCGATCAGGGCACGCGCTCCATCAGCTCGATAACCTTAATATTATTTTGTGCTGTGCCGCGGTTTTCATATCTTCTGCATGATGGTCAAACAAACCATGATGGTCAAACAAATCAAAACGTTCTTTTCACCCTAACGCAGTTTAATAGGGCAATATAAAGGCTAAAGAACTTAATTCTTATGTTTGCTTAATTTTTGCAGCCTAGGGCTATACTTCTCACCATGGATTGTATCTTTTTTTATAGTGTAAAATAATATTGGAAAGAAAACTAAAACAAACTAACAAAATTATAACTTCATTGAACACACCCTTTCACATAAGGTACAGTACTTATAGTGTCCTCTTCTGGAAAGGCAAAGCTGAAAATCTGTGATTAAAGTGCCACCCAGCAGCCAAAAGCTGTTGGCGCACTTCATACCGCCGCCGCGGCGGCACGTACGGCGGTAAAACGGATGTTTTGAACTAGAGATATCTGTAGCTTCTTTCACCAAATGCATACTAAACACCTACATTATGATATGTAAGTGCCCTGCTCCCTTTTAAGTTAAGGCAGTGAATAGGGCATATGGATTCTCTATTTGAATTACTCATTGGCTTAGGACAGCCCTATGTATCATCCTGATGTCAGTGAGCATTATTTTCTCATAAAGGTTTTGCAATCAGATTTTTGTTTTAAGCAGTAACAAACTTTAGTATAGACGGGAAAAAAAACAACAACATCAAAAATCCTCAATCAAGGTTTAAACCACATGAGTGAGAACAAATGATGAGGTAACTTTCATTTTTGGGGGAAATCTCCCTTAACGTCCTGCAGTTGCAATCTACTACAGGCATCCATAAAACTATAGTTCACCCAAAAATTACAGTTTACTCACACTCAGGTGCTTCCAAATCTTTTGAACCTTGTTAGAAACAGGAGACCATGAGACCATAACAAACTATAAAAGTCAATAATTATCAGATTCGAACATTTTTCAAAATATCTTCTTTTGTGCTCAACAGACGAAAGCAAGTCAAACAAGTTTGTTTTAAATGAAGGGTGAGTAACTGATTTACACTTTTGAGTCACGGCAATGTGATTTGTTACAACACATCATTCCTGAGTCACTAGAGTACTATATACTGTATGCGGAAACACCTTGTTAGTTACTTTTACATAGATGCCAATTACCTCAGCAGGCAACCAGTCACCAGTCTTTTTAGTGCACCCTGCTGAGAGAATAATAAATATCTGCCTGTCGCAGTTTCGTTACACTGTATGTTTCCCTCTGTAGCCCTTAACAACGGTTTCACCATACGGTCCCACAATGCCACTGTTGCCAGTCTTGAAGACCAGTGAATGTCTCAGAAAACAGCAGGACAAAGAACACCCTTTGGCGAGGCTCACTGTCTGCACTCAAGTCGAACCGCGTTCCTACCATCAGAAATGAATCTAGGATTTAAGCATCAGTTGGGGGAGTCAAGTGCTTTATCTGTCCGATCTGGATTCACTCATCTACACTGGTTGCTCGTGCTTACTTCCAGCCTTTAGATATTCATGCGACGCCAGCGCGCGCAGGTTCTTCGCTCCAGCTGCTTCTGTGCTGCATTTGTCAGCTTTACTGTCACTGAAATGTCACAATGTAGTCAGTTGTGTCAAGAAAGAAGGAATAGATCCTGACACGACTGCCTCTGCATACGCCTGTAAAATTTCAAGAGATTTGGTTTGCCTACATTTCATATCCCAGTGGGCCCCCGAGAGACAGCGCTTCCTGTTTGAAATACAGTGTAGGTCTGGTTAGAAAAGCAATAAGAAAATCTGGTTGTGTCATTTAATTTATGGCCATTTTGTTGGTTCTTGTCGCCGTTTTGATGTTTTTGATATTTTGTATTACTTAAAGCGGTACTCTAATAGTTTTATAAGAATTATTTATTTATACACATTGACAGCATTTTTGAGGGATGTAATATTAAATAATTTTAGAAGTTAATAATAATAAATAAGAATAAAAATATAAATAATAATAATAATAATAATAATAATAATAATAATAATAATAATAATAATAATACAAATCAATAATAATAATATAAATAATAATAACAATAATAATAATAATAATAATAATAATAATAATAATAATAATAATAA
>CAIGQQ010031566.1:396152-415668 GCA_903798035.1 Danio albolineatus
TTGTTTTGTTTTGTTTTGTTTTGTTTTGTTTTGTTTTGTTTTGTTTTCCAGAGATGGGTTGTGGCTGTAAGGGCATCCGCTGCCTAAAACAAATGCTGGATAAGTTGGCGGTTCATTCCGCTGTGGTGGCCCCAGATTAATAAAGGGACTAAGCTGAAAAGAAAATAAATGAATGAGTTTGGTTTGGTTTAGTTTAGTTTAGTTTAGTTTAGATCGGTTCGGTTTGGTTTAGGGCTGTGCGATATGGGCAAAAGAAAACGATCACAATTTTCTTGAACAATATTGCAGTTTTGATTTTTATCAGGATTTTGTCACAGACAGACTGAATCTGTTTACACTGAAGGAAGTGACGCGCTTTTAGACACAAAATACATCCTCAAGATCAAGGAAGATGTGTGTCCTCAAGATCACACAGAGGAATGAAGGCTCCCACAACTGTCATTGAGTTGCTATGGTTACTACTAATGTTTGAAGGAAGCATATTTATTTCGAGCTGTAATCAAAACCAACTAAAACATTACACAATTTTATTGCACCTTCCTGTAACAGGATGGTGGCGCTGACAACAGCGGTGAGGATCCAGTCGCAGATTTTAAAGTCAGTACAGCAGTGGTCATCGGGGCAAACATGTATGTACAGGAAATTCAGAATCGTTGTCAAGAACAGGCAAGGAGTCAAAAAGGCTAGCGGCAGGCAAGGATTAACAAACAAGTAATGCTAGGATCAAAACACGGAAGACACAAACAAAGGAAACACGTTGTAAAGCCACTTTACAGATAACAATACTCAGCGACAACTGTGAGTGAATGTGCTGCTTATTTAGTGAGTGTAGTCAGTCTTTGACAGTCCTCCGGTGGTGTGTGTGCAATCAGTCGTGATATGGAGCAGGAGTGTGTGTGTGCTGCATGTCTGGAATTGTAGTCCTAGAACAAGCAGATCTGTAGTTCATGAAAAGTGTGTGTGTTTTTCAACCAGCGATCTCTGGCTGTAGATTGCTGGTGATTGTAACACTTCCAGCCAATCAGAACCGATAAATTTATCAGGAACAAAGCATGAAAGCCTATTGAAATATTAGATAAACGCACAGAATAGCATTAGTATTCAACATAGTTCTGTAGAACTATAAAGTGTTCAAGACCTACTTGAAACTCCTTCAGCTGTGTGTTTAACTCTCAGAATGTGCATCAGCCAATCAGAATAAAGTATTCAGCTTCCCCATCGTATAATATTAATGGTGGTTTTATTTATAGTTTTAATATTTGAAAAATTATTGAAGGGCAATTAGATGTAGCCTGTACACTGAATCTCGTGAGCAACCTGAAAAACAGCAGCCTATGGTGTTCGGGCTGTATTGTAGCGTGAAGGTGCAGTCATGGATTTCAGAGCTGATGAATGCTGCGTCTTCTCCTGCTTTAAGTGCTGAGGCTCTTATGTCACTTCTGGCTCTAGAAGACTCTCATTCTCTTGCCGTCTCGCTGGCGTTTGCTCCGGGGAGTAATGTGCCATTATCTTTTAATCAGGTCCCATGTCTCAGGACTCTGGCTGATATGAAATGCATTTGGTGGATCAATGTTTTCAGACCTCACATCTTGTTTTAATCAGGCTATCATCTCTTCTCACCCTCTCCAGCAGACACACACTCACTCACCCACACACACACACACAACTGAAGATTGGTCTTGTTCTCAGCTTGCTTTTTGAGTGGTAAAGGCAATAGATTAATATTTTGAAGTGACACTTAAGGAATTTTGAAGTGCCGCAGACAAAGTGTGGTGGAGCGATACTTTTAAAAGTAATGAAACATTATCATTAGCAATACATTTAATGTCAGCAATATGTTTGCCTTTTGTTTTTCTAAATTTAGTTGCTGGTATGTGTTTGCGCTATGCAATATACATTTAATTCCACAATTATAGCCCTATATACAGTAGATGCTTTGCTGCTAGCAGTCTAGACAGTTTCATTGATCAGCCTATGACATTAAAGCAGTGTAGTTTTTTTCATGTTGCTTATAGTGTGTGGTATTATTCACTGCGCCTATGCCAGTTGGCAGTTATGGAGTTGTAATGTCAAAATATATAAATGGAATATGTACGTTTCTAATTTAATTCAAATATAACTGTTGCATGTTTTACCTTTCTTTATTTTTAAAAATTATGTTTATTTAAAAACAAAAATTCGGATTAAAATATATATATAAGCAGTATCCGTTATTAAATGTGCATCTAGTCTTTTTTCATCCATGAATTCCTTTGTTTGTTTGTTCGTTCGTTTATTCTTTCGTTCAAATTTTAATTTATTTTTGCATTAAGTAATATGTTAAAACATTACTTTCCCTAACAGTGAAGTTTTATTTGAATATTAATCTCTCAGAAACATTTATTCTGCAAGGATGCATTGCACTGATAAAAAGTGACAGTTAAGAAATGTGTAATATTACAAAATATTTTTTATTAAGTGTTTTTTTTTATATGTGGATTGCTAACTTAACATGGATGATAATAAGAAATGATACACAAATACATACATATGCACTTACATACAAACATACATACATAAAATAGAATCAGAATCAGAATCAGAAAGAGCTTTATTGCCAGGTATGTTCACACATACGAGGAATTTGTTTTCATGACAGAGCTTCTACAGTGCAACAGAATTACAGAGAGGACAAAAAACAGATAATATATATATTAAAAAAAAAAGTAAGTGTTAAATGCAAATATACAAATTGACAAGCGTATGTGCAGGTGTATTACTATATACAACGTTATATGTGCAGCTGTTATGTGCAAATTGGCATGTTAAGTGTGTTGTTAAATAAGTGTATGTGTGTGTAAAAAGTGTATTGCCAGTAGTGGTGTTGGTTCCACGATTATTATCATCAAGTGTTCATGAGATGGATTGCCTGTGGGAAGAAACTGTCCCTGTGTCGGTCTGTTCTGGTGCGCAGTGCTCTGTAGTGTCGACCAGAAGGTAACAGTTCAAAGAGGCAGTGTGCTGGAGCCCTTCTGCTTGCTCTGGATAAGTACAGTTCTTGGACAGTAGGGAGGGTTGTACCAATGATTCGCTCAGCAGTCCGAACTCTTCGACGTAGTCTTCGAAGGTCAGATTTGGTAGCTGAGCTAAACCAGACAGTTATTGATGTGCAGATGACTGATTCAGTGATGGAAGTGTAGAACTGTTTCAGAAGCTCCTTTGGAAGGTTGAACTTCCTCAGCTGACGAAGAAAGTACAGGAAGTATAGAAAGGTGTTATTTTAAATTGTAACAATATTCCAAAATACCACTGATATTGTATAATTAACTAATAATTGGATCTGAAACTGATAAGTTTAAAGAACAAAGGTTTTAGATTAAAGGATTATTTGAACAAGCATATATTAGTTGAAGAAGCATTAGCAGAAAAAAAAGATTTGAGGGAAATACACAGATTCAATCATGATAGAAGTGCACACACTGCGGCAAGCTGACTGAAATAATAGCATAAACTGAGAAAAAAACATGACATTTCACCAGTTTGATAAGTAAACAAGTTCTCTACCTGCATCTTCCTTCCACTTAGTCTGGAAATGTTTTCTAAACCGCAGCCCGCAGCAATAACAACTCAGACAAACAGTATATATATACAATACAGAGGATTTGTCATGACTTGACAAACATTAGTGAAAATTGGAATGACAATGTAAAACATCACACTCTGAGAAATTGAGAAAACACTGAGTACTTTCAAACAAATGTGTTATGACAAGATCATCTGCCGATTTTACTTTAAAACAACTACATTCTTGCTTGAAAAACTCTTAAAACTTGATTTTTTGGCATAGTTGATGAGTATTTTCCTAATTTTGCGGATTTCCCGTCCGCCATTTATAGCCCTCATCGGTTTCATGCGCAGCACATGCGAGTTGCTATAGTAACTGTAAACGTTTGAGAGAAGCGCATTTATTTCCAACTGTGATCAAAACTGACTGGAACTACCTGTGCATTTCAACGAAATATACCACACCCACCAGCCAATCAGAATCAAGAATTTCAACAGACCATGGATTAATATAATATAATACCTGTCTATCTTTAAATGTGATGACAAGATAAATTTAGTAAGTTAAATGTCAAGTAAGTTAAAATTTCTATTGAATTTTTTTTTTTTATTTTGAATGTAGTTATATTCTCAGGCTCAAATTGTGCACAGGAAAGATCTGTTTGATTTTTAGTTTAGTTCTATTCCATTCCGTTCCGTTCTGTTCCTTTTAGTTCAGTTCACTTTCAGGGGAGTCACAAAACCATCTTACATGCCTTGAGAAATATTAGCAAAATCTTGCGTAAAAAAATAACACAGCGAGACACTGTGAAGTATTCTGAGCATAGTTATAGGAAGTCATGAGATCTAGAAACGAATCTTCCGTTTGCATTGATCAAACAAGTTCAATGACTCCGGTGTAGAACTGGACCCTGGACACAAAGGTCAGCACCGGCCTGTACATTATTCATGGTGCAGAAAGAGAAAACACTGAGCCATGTCTCAAGGGGCTTCACCTCTGCTGCACTTTTAGCCCACGGCGTCCTAAAGTACGTCTTCCTCCGTAAGCCAAGCGGATACAGCCACCCTTTTAATAGCAGCCGAATCAGTGCGGCTGAAGGCGCGGCTGGCAGAGCCACTTTACCTCCTCCAGGGCTCAAACATAACTTTGATCTTCAGTACAAGACCCATGTGAGATTCCCCTCCCTCTTCAGGTCTTTGATTCAGTTCCAGGCTTTTAGCAGATGATTAGGAGACAGAAGCCGCGGAGGGTTAAAATCATGGTGGAAATTGAAAGCGGAGAGCCAGACATGTTGGTTTGATTTTATTATTTGATTTTAGTAGCAGAAAAAAATGTTAATTATTATTAGTAATCATTATTTTATTGTTTTATTTTTTATTGTAGATGATATCTGTCTGTCTTTCTAAATCAAACAAAGAATTTTGGTAATAAATTAGGTATTGTTATTAATTAATAAATATATTTTAAAATACCAAATGTAATTGTGTGTAGACATGGGCCGATATAAGATTCTGACGGTATGATGACCTTGGATAAAAATATCATGGTTTCACGGTATGACGGTATTGTGATTGCTGCTCTAAACCAGTGTTTCTCAACTGGTGGGTTGCGACCCAGAAGTGGGTCGCAGGAACATTTTCAGTGGGTTGCGGAGTGTGTGGTCAAAAAAAACAACAAAAGTTTCATTTTTAACTTCTTTTGCGTTTACCGGACTTTTATTTTGAAATGCGCGCACGACAACTGATCCCTTTGGAATCGACGTGGAAAGCATCACGTTGCCGAGCAACCTAGAGAGTTAGCTGGTGTGTGTGAAAAAGAAATTCAGTGAATTAAGCCTCTCCCAGTTTTCGCGATCTGAGAGTGCGATCAAACCCATCCCATTCAGAACTACGTATTTGTATGAAAGTGGCTTCTCTTCCTTGGTGCAGCTTGACTCCAAGCAAAGGAACAGGTTGTACATAGAGCACGATCTTCGGGTAGCACTGTCTACCATCACTCCTGACTTTGAAACTCTTACCACATCAGTAAACCACATCCTCATTTATATCATTATCTTCCCAAATTACTGTTAATTGAAACATATGTTTATAATTGCTGTCATATTTGATGTAAAAAGAGTTATGGATGTTTTAATCTTTTTACAATTGGCTGGTTTGTTCTGTTCGACAGGATCAGTATTAGTGTTTTATTAACAGTTCAGTTTTGTTTATGGTAACAGCCTTTCCTCACCCTAACCGCTGTTTACAGTGTTTGTCGTTTTTACTTTGTAATATTTCTATAATTTGACACATTTTGTTAAATGTCAGCAATAAAATATTGTTTATTTGTAAATCTTGCTGATTTTCTCATGATTTTTCTGTCACTACTTTTGTATATTAACAAATAAATACAAATTAATTATAATTCCTAAAATTATATCACAGTTCCTAAAAATTTGGGTCGCGGCCATGTAAAAATGTCGGTCCCGTGGCCAAACCAGTTGAGAACCACTGCTCTAAACTATATTCTTTTTTAATGTCTGGCTAAAAAACAAAACTTTTTTCCCCTTTGAACACAATATATTTTATTTCGAGAAACCTTTAAAATATTTTGGGACTGTAAACATGTCAGACTAATTATTTCAAGTGAATCATTGACTTCTGTGGTCTTCATTTGTTTCAAAAACACAGATGTCGTTATAATTTAGACACCTAAAAAAAAAAAAAAGAAGGTAAAATAAAATTTAAAAATCTTATATATATTTGTATTTTGTATACAAAACCTTGACTTTTCCATACCACGGTATACCTTGAAAACAGTTGTCGTCCCATGCCTAATTGTGTGTCTGTGTATTAATATGTTATTCTCCTGGGATTTTAGGGATCCATTGGTGACGTGTGTCTTTTACCAATAGATATTTTTAAAAAGCCCCCCTGAAGGGGTGTGTATGTTTACTAGTTTTGGTGGTTTTCAAATGCAGAAATTTGTATAATGACACGAGTATAACCTATATTACAATGATATGAGGACATACCCTGTGTCTGTGTAATTTAAGCCTGTTAAAATTGTACTTAAAGGGATGTTTTTAGATTTAAAATTTGCCACAGGTTTCCTGTGATGGTTGGGTTAAAGGGTAGGGTTAGGATAATCCTTTATACGTGTGTGTGTGTGTGTATAAGCAATATAAGTGTTTTTACAGTATTAAATATATTACAGTTATATTGCTCATAAAGTGCTCATAGTAAGAGTCCTCATCAACCACCATAACACATATGTATGCGTATGTGTATTTATGTGTGTTCACATATGCTCTAATAGCAGCATGCGTGCATTTATAGATTTCTCCCCAGCGTTTGTTGGTGTAATAAGACTGATAAAATATTAATGTGGTCCTCTGGTTTAATGACTCATAAATTGCATTTGGATATTCAGCAGTCTTGCCTGCTCATAACTGGCTTATTGACTTGTTAAGGGGGAGAAGAAAAGAGAGAGAGACAACAGGATAAAAAAGCAAGCAAACAAAAAATAACAATATTATATAATGTAATGCTCTCATGGCAGGGGGATATTTTAATGCAGAAAATATACATTTTAGGAAGAACATTTTTAGCTTTGATTTATTTTAAAACATTATTGGTACACTTCTAGAGACAATCTATTCTTGCAAATTACAATTAAGTGTATTATATTAAACAAAAAATGGCAAATTAGTGAGTGTAATTCATTCTTAGATGACAATGATTTTGAATTTGACCTTTTACTTATTTACATAATTCCCTTCTAAACCAGAGGTCTCAAACTGCCGGCCCACAGGCCATTTATGGCCCGCCTTCCTCCTCCCTCCAGGCCGCTACTGACGTCAAAAAACGGCAATTCGGCTCACCAAAACATATATTTTTGAACCACAATCGTTGTTTTGCAGTTGCATCTAGTCACTTGTGGTTTTGACCCACCACCTAGTTGACATGTATAGTACTGCATTCAGATTAGTTTAACTTTCATTTTCTCTCAGTGTGTGGTCGAGAGTAACACATGCTTTTTATTTCTGTGGCTGATTTAAATGTTAAAACATATACCCGTAAGTGCTCTATTTTTACCAAAGCTCTATTTTTGTAAATATTTTATGGGTTTTTGATTATTATCAGTTTTATACTGTGTGTATTTTGTTGTACAAACACTTCTTTCTGGCTTACACGTTCTGCCGGTGCTGTAACAAATATGATCATTTTAGTAATATTTAATTCAAATGGTCTCATTTAATAGATTTTCCTCATCATGCTTATTAAGGTTTGCACAAAATGTACATTAGTAAAGTTGTACTGCTGGTTGAATTGAAGTAAATGTGAATATTTACATACTTTTTCCCTCTTTGTTGTAGTTTTACAAAAAAAGAAAGATATTGCGAAGAACAATTGCCAGTGAAGTCACTGAAGTTACCATACCTGCCAACACTCCCGTTTTTCCCGGGAGTCTCCCATATTTCACATCCATCTCCCGCCACCCTCCCGGTTTGTTATTTCTCCCGGGAAACTCCCGTAATTTGTACGTCCCAATGCAGTTTCAAAAAAAGCACCTTTGTTCATATTTGTCAAGTTGCCAGATCTTGAATGAAGTTCATTACCTCACACAATTGACGCAATATTCAAATCTTGTTAACATATTTTACCTCAATCTGGCAACACACGCTACAACTCAGGTGCGCTGTTGATTTCTGCGCAGGAGAGGTACATGCGGGACTTGAACGGTGGCAGTAGCAAGCAGCTGCGTCAGTAGTAGTACACATGATGGAAGGAAAAGAGTCAGGTTGTGCTTCGGCAAAGAAAAAAATATACATCTAAATTTAACAGCAGCTGGACGGAAGAATTTATGTTTGTGTCTAGCAGCCACCTTGACGATGCCCACGCTTTTTGCAAAGTGTGTCGTATTGATTTTAATGTCGAACACGGTGGGAAAATCACATCACTCAGCATGTGAAATCACAACGGCACTAAAATTGTAAATTATGTTAAAATTATTAATAATGTTCAATTCCTTAGAGAGTTTATTGTTATCGTTTCACTTTACAATACCTCATTGTGTCACCAGGAGCCATGGATATTGCTTTGGGCTCATTTGTATGCTTATTTTGTTATTTGTATTTTTAATCTGAATAACCATTACCATTCTACTGAAGAAAAAAATGCACTACTGCATGTGTTGGGGGAGTAAACATACTGGAATTTGTGAATTAAATTTTACAAACAATGTTAAAAGTCACAATAAAACATTATTTTTTGATAATCTCCCGGAATTTCAAAACCAAATGTTGGCAGGTATGGAAGTTACCCAAACTGATTTCTGCTGTTCCTACGCTATTGCACAATGCAATTGGTTGGGACATAATAATGATTATTATACCTATTATTTGTGGTATTTTCATAGCAATTTAAACCACCCCTTCAATGTGTCCAACAAGAAACAAAAAGTTAGACTTTTGCCTGCATATCGGTGTAAGAATAAAGAATGTGTCTAACACTCTGCCATATACACAACAACCACAGATATATTTGAGCAGCTGATGTGTGACATGATAATCGAGCTGATTTGCATTATCACTGGTGACAGGTAGTGCTTGAAATATAAAAGTCATGTCTGTTATCCTAAGATGCATCAATTACGCCAGGTTTCCACTTTTTTCTTGTGCTGATGTTAAAACGGCCCTCCCATGAATTGTCAGCACTTATAAACACAGTGATGCCTTCAGTAACAATTTTACAGTATCAGTTCAAATCAAAATCTGACTATAACCTTGTCTAGATTTTTTTTTAGAAAGGAATGGTTTATCCAGTATTTTCAATCTAAACATCACCATTTATGACATTGGTTTGTTCAGTTTGCATGTCAGGCTGTTGCACTTGGTTGCTTTCATTGTGAACCATCAGTCAAGTATTGCATTATTATTCTATTGGGCTCTTGAATGCTTGATTCTGATAGGCTGATAAGCATTTTAAAGTACAATTGTTTTCAGCAAACCGCACAACTAAAGTACCCCCTTCAGGGTTTGACCGCATTACAGCTCTATATTACTACACCGGATGGTTTCAGTTACTGGAACTGTCAAAATTGATTCAAAACAAAACAAGGCTTTGGATTGCTGCATCCCAATTTGCATACCTACACTACATTCTAAAAGTATGTACTTTTTTCGTGAAGACAAAGTACACACTTTTGAGTGTGTAACAGAAGAGTATGCAAACTTTACTGCTTCTTTATTCGTTATGTCCCCTGTCAATCATCTCTACTCATTCACATTTCCTTCATATTTAATTACCTACTTATTGGAGATGCAGCAGCAGGTTAATCTGCCAATTGCGGGTCTTTCATGGAGAGAAATCTCCTCAGGTCTTTAAATAATTTAGCATTCAAAACTTGTTCAATGCTCAAACACGTCTTTATATAAGTTCACATTGCTGTTGCAAATGAAACATAACAAATATTTCCCATACTAATTGATAGTCATTATGACAATGTTACCGAAGCATCTCTACCATGTTTGTAGTTTGTTTGCGCTTTTTCTGTGAGTTTGTAGTTCTAATCGAATTCACCTTCAATGTGCAATGTATTATGGGAAATAATAACTGTGAGAGTATAGATGGTTCTACATTATCAGAAATAGTACACGATCCTCGAACCTTTGACACACTTTAATTGAGGGCAGGATTTCCATCCAATAAATTTGTTTAGCGCCAACAAAAAATAAAATTACACAATTAAATGCAGTTGAGTTGGTCCAACATGATTTTATTAATTAAAAGTTTAAATACATTTGTAGTTTAATTAACTTAAACTCAAAGGTCTGAAAATATCATGCATGTCTAATATGTGTCGTACATTTCAAAGTCTCTTAGTTTTATTTGATGTTATGCTAAATAAAATAAAAGCCATTTTAAGCATATTTCATGTGTTACATATTCAGTTGATCATATATATTTCATACTGAGACTGATCTCAGAACTGATTTTAGGGCAGTTCTTGTTCACTGAGCAAAGCAACAATCTGCATTTTTGTTAATTAAGCTGCCAACACCCCAAAGCATGGGGTCTTCTGCAAGGTGGTAAACTCAAAACATTACATAAAAAGTGAAGATTAAACTCTAACAAGTCTTTCTATTAACTTTAAACTCCTAAGATTACTTTTATTGTCATCATTTCCCTCTCTTAATTCAATCCCACACAAAGCATGCTGGGATCTACAAATCCCCTAACCAGGTGGACCATCACAATTCCTTCATGTTGTCCCAACACAAAACGTTTAAGTTAACTTAATGGTTTACAAATTTAGGTGGTGTAAATATAAAACAAATGACAAGAATTGTGTTGTTTCAGCTCATTTTAAATAAAAAGTTTGAACAGACAGCAGTGATCGTTATTTTGAGTGCATACTCTTTTTTCAATATACTGGGGTTTGGGACATACTTAGTCTATTTTGGAATACTATTTAAGATGGATAGTATGTGAAATTGGACACTGAGATGCTGAAATGAGATGCTATACTGGGTTCGTTTTGAATTGAAATATTTATATACAAAGTCAATGTAAACATGTAAATAGAAGTGAATTTTGAGGCGAATTTTGATCCGCTAAATTACATTGTGTGTGTAACTGTTTTTACGTGAACTAGCGGAGTTTATCGCAATTGCTTCTTCCTTGCAAGTTCAAAAACTGCTTCTTTTATTGCAACTTCTAATTTCACACGAGCAGTTTAAGAACAAAGCAACTGACAATTGCAATGAAATGCAAGGTCTGAACAGTGTTTTTACACAGCATAAGCTGAATATTTGATTCTTGTCCATTGAATCATTAGACAATAGTGCACACCTGAGGTGCTTGACCGTGCGCATTATTATTATTAAGATCCACCACCAATTATTACTTATGATTAGGCCCACACGGAATCTGCGTGCACAGAATTCCGCAGATTTCTAGCCCATCGTTGATTCTGTTTATTTACTTGTGTAAATGTGTGTAAATGTATGTTTAATCAGTTTTTAAATTAATTTCAGTAATGTTACTCACTAATATGAAAATATTCATATGATTTATTTACAATTTTGTAAAATTTGTAAGTAATATTTTCTGTCTTTTAGTAGAGATTTTATATGAGAGACTTGCTTTTTTACCAAATAAAGTGAATCAAATTGGATTTGCATTATAAACATTAAATAATAGTTAAGAAGGTATTACTTTTTATTTCATATATTACATTTTTTAGTTATGATACTCTTAAAATCATTCCGCATAAATCCGCAGATTTTTAACAAAATTCTCCGCAGAAATAGCAAAAAATGTCCGCAGATTCCATCTAGCCCTACTTATGATCAAATTTTTTAACCATGAAAAACTGAATTGACATGCTGATTCATATTTTGTATTTGTGAACATTAGTTAGTAAATAATTAAATTATTTATTTGTTTATTATTGTCTTGTTTCATTGAGGCCCCTGTCAGCATCTTTTACCATTGGTCAGAGTTTGTTTACATCCAACTGAAAATGTTCAATCGCATTGTTTAACATCTGAGCATTGTGACAAGATATTCCGTCAAACGCCAACAAACTTTGATGTAATCTGACCAGATATGCTTTAAGAAAAATGTCTTTTTAGCCCCGAGAAGGATTAATTAAGCAATTGATTAAAACTCCTCTTCCTTTTATTTGATTGGCTGTCTACGTTATTCTGGTTTTGATTACATATTTAGCTACTTGCATCTTACCTCATGCTCATAGTTAAAAATGAAAGCGTCATGCAGGAATTCATCTTTTATATCTGTTCACTGTATCTGTGCCATTTTTTTTTTATTTGATTAGCTGCCTCAGTCAATTTGACTATACTTTTTAGTTACTTGCATATTATTGTGCAGTCTTTAACCATTAAAAACAGATGTGACACTCTGGAAATCATTTTCAGTATCAGTGGATATTAAAGCTCCACCTTCTTTATTGACTGCCTGAGACATTGCCTTTCTTTTGGAAGTCAATACCATGTACATTTATCCTGCAGTTGGATATTTGAAACTTGGCATACATTTTACATCCATAAACCGCCATACTACAAGCTGGGTGAAAGGAAATATCACAAAAGAAAGCATAATAGGCCGCTTTAAGTTATTTGGATACAATGTGGAGGCATTTAATTAGCTGCTAATGTTATGTGGCTGAATAAAGCGTTAGCTCAGTGTGTGTGTTTGTTTACAGCGACCATTGTTTTGTGAGTGATTTAGTTAAGCCAATGTAATCTCTCATTAGCACTGATGTGTTTGAGCTGTGTGCTGCTGACTCTGAGGGGGATTGAACTCGTGCCGCTGTGAGATGTTATTGTAAATGTGGTAGGTAGGGTTAGGCGCTAACACAGGTAGTTGAACACTAGGATAAACACACATATAGTACGAGCACACACACTTAAATGGCCACTTACAGAGACCAAAGTGGTGGTTTGAACCTCAAAGTAGGTGCTAGAGTAAATGGTTGATGTCACTTATGTCCTGCTGCGCTGACAGACCCCCCTTTTAACTCACAATCTTAAGGTTGAATCCACCACACTGACATCCGACCTGCACATTTCCTCTTCCTTCTTTACTTTACTACATTCAGCTCACCCTGAGGCAGGCGATAAATCATTTTTAGAGGAAAATTGGATTGGAAATGTTTTCGGTTGTGCCTTTTTTGGAAGTGTTTCGTATTGAGTTTGATATGTTTCGGGAAAAAAGAGAAAATATATATATACACACATACTAGATTTTGGTGAAGATCTTCTAAAGTAGAGATATTAGTTTTGTTAGTAAAAAATGGTTGCTCTCGGTGCCGTTAATTCCTACCAGCTCAGGGCAGAAAAACAATACACCCACTCACCCTAATACAGACCCATGCAGAGATGCTTGGATTTTTTCAAGTGGGCTCAATTTTATTCCCCATCCCAGAACATTAGCCACTGGTGCTAATGGAGGTGGTTTATTATGAGGATTTGGTCTGCAAGTGCAAGCTTGCTGGCGGAACGGAAAGGCTGAATGAAAGACATTCACACAATCACACAAAAAGAATCAGTGTCAATGGATTTTTTTTTGTTAAAGTTTGTTACAGTAAGTAAGAATTATACAGCTAAGTTTGTGTTTTATATACTTTGCATACTAAATAGTTTGTATACAATACCGTATGTACTACCATATTAATTAAAAAGCATATAGATGGATGGATGGATGGATGGATGGATGGATGGATGGATGGATGGATGGATGGATGGATAGATGGATTTATGGATGGATGGATGGATGGATGGATGCATGGATGGATGGATGGATGCATGGATTTATGGAGGGATTTATGGATGGATGGATGGATGGATGGATGGATGGATGGATGGATAGATAGATAGATAGATAGATAGATAGATAGATTTTTTAAATCAAATTTCTTGATTAAGGCCTAATCCCAATTCTATTTTTGTACCCCTTCCCCTTTCCCTTGACCCTTACAACCGAGGGTTAAGGGGAAGGGCTTCAAAACTTTCCCTAAAGCTGCCTTTCCACTGCACACGACAAACGACAAGCTACAGACCGGAAGTCATTCATTTCCAATGGAGAGTAGTCCGGGAGCTGCGTGGAGCTCCGATCATCTCCGTATATGGGAAATTCGGATCCGATTTGAGCCGCGGATCCGTTGAAATATTTTAACTCCTGTGACTAGACCGTATGCGACCGGCCGACCGGAAGTGATGTATTTCAGTGTTGTCCAAGCAGGTCCGTGCGCGCGAGTTGAGAAATAGGGTTTTTTCGTTATTTATTTTTTATTTTTTTATCAGAAAAAGTCTGTATTAAAAAACATTTCTATTCATAAATGAGTAATAAAAATATTATTATAGACATTTTTAGTGGCCTATGAGTTTCAGTATTCATTTATTCATTCATTCATTCAACCTTGGTGAACACACGGAGAATAAAGGCTTTTGCTCTTGCACTCCTATTTCGGACACTGCGAGAATCCTTTATTTTGGACACTGCGAGAATCAGCGTCTCCCCCATGGTGCCCAACAACACTGAAAATATTGTGCGACTGCCACAAGGGGGTGTATTCCGACAGTCGTGATCAAATGTCGTGTGCAGTGGAAAGGCGGCTTAAGAATTGGGACAGCACTTCAACACCTGCACACGTCATCATGTCATCGCGATCTCTTGCTTCATATGAGATCAGACGATCACGACTGCTGTAGTTATTCCAGTTGTGTTATTTTTTGGTGCTTATCTTCAGGAAATCACTGAAGGTGTATATTATGTTATCATAACGATCTAATGTGGTAACATACTGTGTATTTACTCCGTGGCCATACTCTTCTATGTAAACACATGAAAACAACATTAACATTATCCCAGGCACTGTAAAAGGCTCATTCCCAGCCACTAGACATTACTGACAGGGTATTCGAGTGTCATCGTGTGTCAGAATGTTATGATGTTGTGGGACTGTTGTACATGAGTTCTGATTATGGATTAAAGATTTTTTTTTTGGCGTTTTTAATTTTTTTTTAAAGCATGATGGTAAAACATGAACGCAGTTATGAATATATTAAAACATATGTTTGTTTTAGGGATGCTCCGATCGATCGGACGAAGATCGGTATCGGCCGATAATCACATTTTATGACTCGATCGGCACTCGCTAACTTGGCCGATCTTACGAACTAATCACAATTGATTTAATTAAATCTAATGAATTGCATCAAACTACTCAAATTTGTTCATTTATATAAGTTTACATTTTTTTTTGTTTGTTTTCTTTTGTTTTTATTTTGTCCTGCTCAGGCTTGTATTGGACAATGTTTAAGTTAAATCAGACTTCTCCATTTTAGGAGATGAAATGTTTATTTTGTCCTTCACCGTTCACTGTGCTACTGGACAATGTTTAAATAAACCTTGTGGGTTGCATCAGCCTGCTCAATTATTATTATTTTTTTGTCTTATTCAGTATCCTGATGTGCATAGTGTTATGCATTAACCCCATTGTAAAAGCATATTAAAATATTCACTGTATAATAAATACTCATTTGTGATTATTTAGTACTCTGTTATAACAATAGTTTTATTACATATAGTGTTAAAATGTAACAAAAATATAACAAAGGCAACAACAATAGTATTACTTTATCTGAAAAAAAGTTAATGGTGATCAGAGAGCTTACATATCAGTTATGTATATATAAACTTGAAGCATCAGAACCGGCATTGGTATCGGCCGATCAGCATGACAAAAAATCTGTACTCTGTATCGGTGGCAAAAATCCTGATCGGAGCATCCCTAGTTTGTTTGTTGTAAAAATTTGTAATAATGACAAAAAATACTAATTTATGGATCTCCTTACTTCTGGGTTCAGCTATCCTGCCGTTCTGGCAGGTGTATTCTGGGAAATTTTCTTACCCCTTCGTTTTAAGTGTGGTCCTAAAAAATCTTCGTTCGAAGGGGTGTATACCCCTTGCCCTTAGCCCTACACCTTCAAGCTAAAGAGAATTGGGACACCGCTACCCCTTGACGTGAACACGCAAAACGAGGGGGAAGGGCTAAGGGGTAGAATTGGGATTGGGTCTAAGTACGTCATTTCTTCATTTTCAACCACATCTGCTACTCCCAGCCTTTTTTTAGAACAAAAGGTCATCTGCCTGCACACAGACCTTGGCACTTTAATAGAATTATATAAGCATTGTTTCCCTCTTGCAGCCTGTATTTTTTTTTCAGCCTGTTGTCTTGCATCTTTCCTCTAACGCCACCTTTGTGCACTTATAATCATCATGCCCACCTCCTGTCCACTTCTCTCTCCATCGCGCCGGGAACATTGGATTATGTGGTGCGACACACCGTCGGGTCTCTGGGGTCCTGCACATCTGGAGCCTGCCATAAACACTCTAGCACTGCTCAGGAAAGCCACCTCGGGCCTCTCTGTGTTGCTTGCCTTTCTGTATAACATCATAGTCATGGAGGTTGAGTATATCTTTCTAAACTTGACTCATTAGAGTGAAAGTGGTTGTAGGGTTGGATGAAGAGATCCTGTCTGGAAAAGTAGACTGTAGAGTCAGATAAAGCCAAAAAAGGTTATCTTGAGATGGCAAAGGCTGCATGTTGAGTTGTAGATCGGTGTTGCCGCATGATGATGGTTCTGTGAGGGAGGCTGAGAGCTGTTAATGGGCCAGAGTGGCCAGTTTGATTGGCGACTCTGAGACACAGAGCTCCATCTCACTTATCCTCCGTTTGCTCAATTTCCTATGTGGAAGATGCACACCTGGGGTCCCACTCCATCTCAACCTCTCAAACCATTCACTCTGTCACACTATCAGGCTCTGTCTGCCTCTATCTATCGATCTGTCTGTCTGTCTGTCTGTCTGTCTGTCTATCTATCGCAATTTTGTTCTGTTGTACATCCTTTATAATACTAATTATGTTAAAAACTAGGGTCCCACTTTATATTAAGTGGCTTTAACTAATATGTACTTACAACAGAATTAACAATTCGTTACAATGTGTTTACTGTGTAAAGACATGTTTTTACATCGTACTTATGCTTGATTAAATACCTGCATGTAATTACATCTGTAATTACATTTGTAAATACACTGTTGACCATCACTTACGCATTAACTCACCCTTAAACCTACCGATACCACCAAACTTGTCCTTAACCCTACCCCTATCTCAACTCAAGAGCACCACAAGTGTTCTCAAATACATTATGAGCACAGTAAGTACATTGTATTTATTTTTTGATGCTAGTACATAGTAGTTAAGGACACTTTATATAAAGTGGGACCAAAACTAGAACTGATCAATTTGTCATGAGAGGACTTTGGATGTAGATCAGGTGCAAAACTGCATGAACTGCATGCAATGTTTCCAATGCGCACACCTAACCCGCCCCTACCCCATCTCTCACAGTGATGTTATTTGCTCCAATAGGGGTATTGTGTCTGGGATTACATGTCTGAAACTGCATGTCTCAGATGCAAGTCTGCAGTCAGATTATCAGACACCTTTTCTTTACGTAAAGGGAGTTTTGCGATAAGCAAGGGCGCACATCCACTGAAGTGTTTTTGCTCTGCAGACAAGCAAGTGCTGTTCTAAATGCTCTCATTCTCTAACTGTCTGAGATTAAATAAAAAAGTTTTTTTCCTCACTGAGCTTAAAATTTGACCCTTTCATTGACAACAACAACAAAAAAAGAACAGCACTCATGTTTCTGCAGTGCAAAAACACTGGTGGACACGAGCAATTTATCTGTGCGATAATGAAATCGAAGATAATCATTCTGCAACTATGGCAGCAGCTTGCGTAGCTTCTTAATGAACTAGTGCCTGTCTGCTACATCTGAAAGCATGTGAAATACATTTAAAACATGTTTTTACATGGTTTTACTTGTTTTACTTCACTTGTTTGGAATAAATCCTTCTGTGAGATGGCTATTCCATAGTCATGGGATTATTAGTCACGTTAATCAATGAAAGCAGTTACATTTTCTGTTCATTCAGCATATTTAGTGATATTCTTGGTTCTTTTATGAGGCTCATTTAAAGTTTCTGCAGGAGAGTGCCCTGTTGATCACAGAAAGGTGCTTTCTTGACAACATATACACAGCAGTCGTGGTTTTTGGTCAAACATTATTGCAGTTTCATTTTAGTTTATTGCTCAGCCATATTAACAATGTGCGTTTTTAATGTCTTTGCAGGTACATTTGGTCAAATATATACAAACATTTATGGAGTCCAAAACATTTTTAGGCATTCTTTTTATATTCGTTATCTGTTAAATCTATCACATACAGAAATCTTGCACACAGAGTTTTTGTATTAACTAAAATTGACTATTGAGAGTTCCACCTCCATGTAAAGGAGCTGCAAGATTATCGTCAGTGATTCAACATTTTCTTTGGGATGTCAATGTCTCAGTTTGATGCATCCCAGTCATCTTTCTGAAGCCACATATTAAAAGGTAGACCACCAGTTTGCATAAATGAATTGATTCTGAAAAGAGAGTGGCAGTATGTCAAAGGTATGGAAACCTGAGGACATTCTGACAAGAATGTTGGGCTCAATGTGCAAGGAACTTAAACTATGAATTAAAATAAATTTAAGAAATGGTGGTTATTTAATTATTGAAAACCATGTATTTTTTATATTTGCATTTTGACTGGTTTGGTCTCATGGATAAATCTTTGTTATACTTTGTGTGTTTAAAATCACATACTTCTGTTCTACATACAATATTAGAAAAAAATAAATACACATGAGCCTAGTGGTACATGCATGCGCAAATTCATGGTATCTGAAAATCTGGGATTCTGAAGTACAATACAATCCAATGGTCACTTTTCTATCCCATGAGGCCACAATTGAGAATTTATGAATTGGAGTGATGAACGTAACAATATATGTTCCTCATTTGAGGATACATAGATGTATATACTTTTAATACTCTCTTTGCTTGATTTTATTATATGTTTTTAACCATTTTTGTGAAAATACTAAAATAGGATTGCATACAGAGTGGTGGGTTAAACTCATCAGTGCAATTCATCATGGAAGCACTATGTGGTCAGTTCGTCAAAGGTCCTGTAAATGGCTGATATGAGCATCCACCTGAAGTGGTCAGATGAGACAGATCAGTGTTACTTCATACAGATATCAGTAAGAATGCAGTTTAAAATCCCTGATCCAATTAGGCCTGAGCAGACTTAAATCTATAAATCTAATGCTTAAGTGCTTGATGTTCTATTTTGATTGGTACTTACTTGTGCTCAAGCTCTGCAAACACTAAAAGCTCTTTGGGAAGCACACAGATTATCAATTCACCTCAATTCAGGAAAGTGGAGGCTTTTTGCTCAGGTTATACTGATGTCTGTGAGGGTAAAAAATAAAATCCTAACCTTTATACTCACACAGAAATTAATAGCGTGCACAGCTTTCATAAGTAAACAGTGATTTCAGG
>CAIGQQ010031566.1:422989-459505 GCA_903798035.1 Danio albolineatus
TCTATCTATCTATCTATCTATCTATCTATCTATCTATCTATCTATCTGTATATCTGTCTGTATATCTGTCTGTCTGTTTGTCTGTATGTCTATGTCAATCTATCTGTCTGTCTTTCTATCTGTCTGTCTCTCTATATATCTATCTATTTATCTATCTATCCGTCCGTCCGTCCGTCCGTCCGTCCGTCCGTCCGTCTGTCTGTCTGTCTCTATATATATCTGTCTGTCTCTGTCTCTGTCTCTATCTATCTGTCTGTCTGTCTATCTTTCTGTCTGTCTGTCTTGTCTGTCAGTCGGTCGGCCTGCCTGTCTCTATCTCTCTGTCTGTTTCTGTCTTTATCTATCTATCGGTCTGTCTGTCTGTCTGTCTGTCTATCTATCTGTCTGTCTCTTTTGTCTGTCTGTCTATTTTTTTACATTTACTTCTATTGTTATGTTTTTAAATCTATAATCATTGCTATCGTTTTAGATATAGATATTACGAATATATCAGTTTGTCTGTTTAACAGTTCTCTCAGTTTGTTGTAATATATTTTTTATCATTATTTCATATATTTAATAGCAATTATTATTATTATTATTATTATTATTATTATTATTATTATTTATTTATTTATTTGTTTGTTTATTTATTTATTTATTTATTTATTTATTTATTTTTATTAGTAGTAGTAGTAGTAGTAGTAGTAGTAGTAGTGGTAGCAGTAGTCCTATTAGTTGTATATGTCATTTTTCCATTAAATCATATGTTTTATTCTGTTTCAGTCTCTCTGTCTGTATGTCTATATATCTGAATGTCTATCTGTCTGTTTGTTACCTTTCATTCTTTTTTTCAATGTATTATATATGCATTTTTAAAAATCTTTTTATCTTTTATTATATTGTTGTACCGTTCTATCTATCATCTTTACATAATTCCAGATAATAATTCTACCTATCTGTATGTCTGCATTTTCTTATTTCTAGTCTATTGTATCATTCTATCTGTCATTGTGTTATATCCGCCTGCCTATACTGTACCTCCCTGTCTGTCTATTTGTTTGAATATGTAACTGGTTTCTGAGCCGAATCCAAATAAACTACAATGATATTTGTTCAATATACATGCCCATTAAAGGAAAATATCACTTTTGTTCACATGAACGTGAAAAGCATATTGATCTGCAGTATCGACTAGGGCACAAGAACAAGACGATGAGAGATTGAGAAATTGATCATATTATGCG
This sequence comes from Danio albolineatus, assembly GCA_903798035.1. Lineage (NCBI taxonomy): Eukaryota > Metazoa > Chordata > Actinopteri > Cypriniformes > Danionidae > Danio > Danio albolineatus. The sequence goes on from CAIGQQ010031566.1 coordinate 424,216, forward strand.
ATTCATCACGTTCATTATGATTTGTCATTGTGCTTTTTCAAGCATTTTGCACACTACTTGCTAAAGTTAGCAGTTCAAAGACAAATCACACTTTATCAGGGTGTTATAAACACGTTCATAAAGTTATTCACAGCAAAAACATTTCTCTCAGCGCTCCCAATGAAACTCCAAACCTGGTTTCCTCCAACCATCGGGTCCTATATCCACATCTAACTTTCTGTTGTTCCATCTTACTCAGTCTTCCTCTTCTGTCAGCTTCTGCAATGGCCTTGAAAAGCACAGAGCATTGTCTAGCACTTGCAATTACATCACTTATTTATACCAAAAATAGGGAGGGAGAGATGTTCCCTGAAGAAAAGAAGAAACATAAGGCTTGTGTAAAGACGAAAGGACGACTCGGCTACCTTGGTAACAAGCAGCGGTTGCAGCCGCTCGTTGCTCACCTTGCTGTTATGCCTGGTGTGGTGACGGTAACTCCATCTGACATGCCAAAGGATATTCATGTTCTGGGCCCAATACAGCAAGGCCAGTGAGGACTCAGTCAATCAAAACTGGAGTAGAGCTTCTCCTGTAGATGTGACACCACCAACACACACATGCACACACACACACACATATATATAGTCAATGGAATGAATATGTTTTCTCAGTGCAAACCCGAAAAGAATGCATTTACCTTGACCTTTTGTTTCCACCTGCAGCCTCCCAGTGCTCACACAAGCTTTTTGCACAGAACTGGCACACATACACACATAGTCCCGCTGGATCTGACCAGTATGGCCTGTACCTCTCCTAAAAGCAACTGTATGCAAACATGCATTTGAATTGTGTCGTAAAATAAAAACTGCAGTAACAGTTCGCTCAAAATGGAAAGTATGTCACCCTTGTGTTATTCAAAAGCTTTTTGACTTTCTTCGTTAAACACAAAAATAATGTTTTCAATTCATATTTTTTTCATCCTAATAAGTCAGGAATCCATTTTTTTTATTATTAACAAAAAATATGGTTCTTCATGGATTAGTTTGTGTGCAGTTTTGTTCTGCTCTGATTGTCTAGTAGATCTGGCATCACGTATGACTTTTATTTTGTTTATTTGTAAGTTGCTGTGGAAAAAGTATCTGCTAAATTGATACATGAAATGCAAGTCGGTGTTTAAAATGTACTTTATTCACTCACTGGTCAAATTAGCCAATAATTAGTTCGATGGGTGGGGGAAGGAGCGAGGACTAAAAATGAATTTATTAATTATAAAACAAAAAGCAACAAAAACTACCCCGAGGGGCAAAAACATATCCACAAGCACAAATAAACAAACAAACTAGACTGCGCAGGCTAGTGAAAATCAGGGCTGGAACAGGACTAGACAGGATAAACGACTTGTGACGAACTTGCACAGAGCAGCAGACAAGAGGAGACTATAAAGAGAAAGAATTAACAAACAAACAGGTGAACTGAATTAACTAATACTGGGTTAACATGGAGGGTGGGACAAGACACTAGACGGGAGAGCACATTACACAAAGATAACACAAGCCATGTGCTCACATAAAATGAGACTAGAAAACACAGCCAATGAGATAACTCATTAACCGCGTGTTCACCGTCCACCGTCAGTCCAGCTGCACTCTCATAGCAGGCAAATGAAAGCAAAACCTTTGTTGAAGCACATTTATAAACGCAATACTGAAGACCTGTGTCTCCAAACAATCCTTATTCTCCCGCTTGTTTTGTCAACCTGGCGTCGCTCTGCTGTCTAAAAACTGTAACAGCTGCATTCTTTGACGCTATCATGCATATTAATGAAATAGTGCTTGCTGATTGGTTTAAACAACGCCCTTCACATGACTTAATGCCGCACGCTCAGAGGCGTCAGGATGTACTCTCCGGGACAGACGTCCACTCTCCAAGCTGGAGGATATGCATAGATCTCATCGGTGTGACGCAGCCTTAAAATCACGATGTACTCACCTGGACAGGCGTCCACTCTGCATGCTGGAGTACATGCATAGGTCTCATCGGCGTGACGCAGCCTTAAAAATTTGTTTCAAACCGGAAGAGCGAATTTGCTCGAAATAACGCAAAAACAACCAATTTTCACTCTTTAGTCAATTATATGTGTCCTAATAGTGTTTATAGCAGCGTGGGACACATATATGACTGTCAACAGCTCAAAACATGTGTTTTGGTGTTTCGTGGCCCTTTAAACAATACAGAGAAGTAAAATTAACTTGTTACTTTTAAAAAATTTATACAGTAATGAAATAAAGATCGGGTCATTTAACAGTGTGTAAAGGAGTGATAACATTTATAAAATCGAACAGTTATAAACGGCCCTTTGAGGGCAGCCCTCAGTGAAAATGAGTTTGACACCCCTTATATAGAAGATTAAAGGAGTGCTCTGATAGAATGTAATTTATGAATCATAACCACCAAATTGGTTAGTGTGTGTTGATTTGCATTTCTTGCCATGGTTGATTTTTCACCTACATTAGATGTGTTGGCTGGTTTTCATTTCAAACCCTGAATGAAAACAAAAACACATCTGTTTTAGGGAAGTGTTGTGATGCTAATTTTGCTAATTGCTCATTATTTTTGGACATTATGAATCCTAGGATTCCTGTTGTCTTCTACTATAGGTTACTACAGGAAGATGAAACAAATTCCAAGCGTACTTTTTTGGCCTCTGAATCATGTAAATCATCTGTATATTTTGGTAGAGAAATAATAAACATTTTTTTAAATTAGTTACACAGGATTACAACACATTCAACGGAATTCATTATGCACGGTGTATGGCAGATGTACCGTATGGAAAATATGGCTTTGGAGAACGGGACCGGGAAATGAGCGAGACGAAGAGAGACATAAAATGAGAGCTCTTTCAGCTCAATCTGTTCTCCCCGGTGACTGATAGCGGATTCTGTTTGAGCGCTGTGTTGGGGTATTAAGTCATCTGCTCATTCCAAAGATCAGCAATGTCTATGATGAAAGGGCAGATTCTTACCACACAGAGACACACACACAGATACACACACACACACACACACACACACACACACACACACACACACACACGCGAGCAGCTATCTCTGTTCAGTGCACACCAGAGACCTGCCGAATATGTTTCTTGGAGAAATGTCACCTCCCATTTTAACATGCAAAACTGACTGATCATTTGAACCTCTCACGCTCTCCCTGTCAGCTATTATGCCAATGATTGCTTCCAGAAGATCCCTTTGTGTTTAGACGTGCGTACCATGCCTCCTATCATCAGATGGTTTATCATTCAAGTGATGTTTTGCCTCTTAAATCTCTAAAAGAGGAAACAAACGGCACACAAACCTTATGCTTTCCTTCCCTATCTCTAATTTCTTTGTGTCTAATGCCATCTAAACGAACTAATTTGAAATCTAGTTACTTATTAATATATGTTTTAAAAAATACACATAACATCTTTAAATTTCAGATTTTGGCTATGGGTGCCAAATTTAGATCATAGAGGAAAATGTACTCATTATTTATGTACACTTTTTGATGCTGTAATTATATTCTGCCTATACTATGCATTTCAAGATGTCTATTTCAGATTTCATTCTATTTGTTGTTTCCTTAAAATATTAAGCATCACATCTGTTTTCATCATTTGATAATAGTGACATTATATTATTTCATATAAATATATATATTTTTTAAGCAGGGTGCGAATTACAGGGTGCGAATTGACCCTCTGATTAAAGCTATAATCCCCCTGAAGCACTTCCAAACCAGATGTGTGGGGTCTGCCATTTTAAATAGTGTAAAATAGCCTGCCCTGATCTGTATCCTAAATAATTATAATGAGTAGGTCTGTGCAATATGGGCAAAATAATCATAATGCGATTTTATTTGCGATTTTTGGCAACTGTTATTGCTTTTTCAAACGCGCTACATACATGCATTCTACATGTATTCAGTGCACAGGAAGTGCATAACAAAACAAACATGAAATAACATAGTATTAAGTTTAATAAATAAAACTTTGTCTTATTTGCCTTAAAAACAGACAACATGAAAAAATAAAGATTAATTAACCTCAATTCCAGTCGTAGCAATAAATAAAATCTATCGTAAATCAAAACCACCTATTCGGTTCTCCTGCTCAACTTCGTCGTGTGCGGAGTGAGCTCTGATTGGTCAACGTCTTTCTCCCGCTCAGCTTATGCAGAGTTCAGACTGCATGATTTTCAAAGTAGTCGTGTCACAGATGTTTTCACACTGCATGATTATCTGGGCTAGCGTTTTGTCGCTGCTTTGTTTACACTGCAAGATGGATCGGCGACAGGGAGTTTCACACTGCATGACTTCAAAATAGGAAGAATCGCAAACAACTTTGTCCAAACTACGTCTCACACCCAAAAACACGTAGTATATCTTTTGTTAATAACTACAAGACGAGAAAGAAGCCTTTAATGGGGTAGAAAATGTCCATATTTGCTCACCTGGCTTCGAAAGGAATTTGCAATTTCTCCTCACTTTTTTTTTTTTTTTTTTGACTGGGTTTAGGTTGTGATATTGCTCACATGACAAGTCAAACAGACACGGGAGCTCATGCCAAATTTACACTAATTTTCCCCCTATTTCTTGTGTCCGAATAAACAGAAAATGAGCGCTTTTAACTTCTCCCTCAACCTCCCGCTGGCCTGCAGATACCCACACTAGTGAATGCTGCTCTCTCATTGGCTGTAGGCGATTGCAGATGTTATTTTCAGTCAAAACACATTTCACACGGCATGATTTGAATCGCCGACAGCTCCAAATATTCAGCACGCCAAATATCTCCCGGGCATCGGCGACTCTCTCAGATCACGTCTTTGATAGTTCAAAGATTGTGCGATTGTCACTCGTGTGCACGAGCACCAAATCGCCTGTGATTTCAGGCATTTGTCGGCGATTTCTCAAAATCTGTCGGCAAGTCAAAATCGAGGCTAAAATCATGCAGTCTGAACTCAGCATTAGCTGTAATTGCGTCAGCTCTGATTGGTTAACATATTCAAATTTAGAAATTGCATCTGCCTAAATCGCAATTTATTTATTTTTTACGATTGCGATTAATAATGATTTATTAATACTAGTTCATATAAATTTGATGCAGATTGTTGAAAAATATTCAACTTTTTGGACTAGAAAACTGGCAAATTTAACCAACAGATAAACACCAAAAGTGTTAATAACACTGGTTTTCTTGTAAAATAGGTTACTTTATTTAGCTTATATTTGTGTGTTTAAACAGATGCTTGTGCTTGCAAATGGAAGTTAACAAGTGATCTTTTATCATCATTCATTTATCGATGAAGGCATGCAAACTTGTAATCATTCAAAATAGCCATAATTAACTGTATAAGTCAGAATTCAATCACTATCCATAAAACACTGAAAAAATTTAATACATGTTTTTATAAAATAGATATAAAATTGTATCAGTTACATGACTTTAGCTCAATGAGGCATATATTTATTACACAAACAACAAAAAAACAGTGTCTATAAGTATTTCTTGAGCACCAGATTTTCATTAGTCATATTTCTGAAGAATTGTGTAGCTTGAAGACTTGAAAACTCAGCATTTCAGAGTAAATTATAGTCTAAAATGTATTAAAATATGTTTTGAAAACATTAAATGGTTTTAACGGTATTTGAAATTGTCATAATATTACATTTGTTTATTATTCATCAAATAAATGCAGTAAATAAAAGCTGATATTTTAACAGCAATCATGCACCACCACTGTCAAGAATATTGATTCCTATTGGCTTTTCTATTTCTGCCTGTTTGAGACATGCTGATGTCCTTAACGTCCTCAGAAATCCAAACATCTCCTTATTTCACAAGGGACCGCTGTGCTCAGAGTGCCCACATCACTGAAGCATGTTGAGACGGGACACAGTCCTCAATGGGGGAAACATGACCGCTGCTGAGAAAAACTGTGCAATAGTTCAACGGTTTAGATGAACCGAACTCATCCGAGAGAATGTGGAAGAAAGGCAGGATGTGGGTCAGAGGCCAAAGAGAGCCGAGGGAATGGGTCAGTGGTTACTGTAAAAGACAATGTTCTTTATCGATCCGCTCGCACACGCAAACACACACACATTCTCAATTTCGCTCGAATTTCCTACCGTCAACTTCCTCAATCGCTCCCGTTTCCTGCGTAATAGATTGTGAGGATGATTAATGAGATATCAGTTGAAATCCCCTGACCAGACAGCACCCGCCTGACTTCAGATGACAACGTCTCATTGTCAATTATTTAAATATGAATTACAAGGAATTGGCTGAGACAATCAGTAACACACATCACTACTGTAATTAAAAACCGTCCTGATGGTGTACGAGGCTTAATTGGCGTGATGCTGATGAGAATTGAGTGCGTCATGTGGATTTGAAGGATCTAAGAATGTGCAAAGATAACTTTAGCAAGCTGATCCCGGGATCTTGTGTCAGATTAGCTAAGGTCCGCGTGGTTGCGATGGCTGGAGGTGAAGTTTACCGTGGCGTGCTCTTTGCAGGGGTTATCATACTCCTCCTGGCAGCTTCTGGGTGGAAGTGGATAACTGCGGGAGCTTTATTTACATCGCTTGCACTCATATTCAGCACATGCACATGCAGCACTATGTTGATATCGTTTGTGGTCACACATATTAGGTAACCTACTTTACATTTGAGCCTATATACTTCTTAAGTCATGCAATTATTTGCCTTGTAAATATACACACCTCAAACTCCTTAGCACATAACATTTTGATGCTGTTTTAACCTGGTGTTAACACTTGAACTACCGAGGTGGGCTTTTTGACATATATGTTAAGATATAACACAACTAAAGCAGGGTGTCATGGTGGTGCAGTGGGCAGCACAATCGCCTCATAGCAAGAAGATCACTGGTTCGAGCCTCGGCTGGATCAGTTGGCATTTCTGTGTGGAGTTAGCATGTTCTCCCTGTGTTTGCGTGGGTTTCCTCCGGGTGCTCCGGTTTCCCCCACAAGTCCAAAGACATGTGATACAGGTGAATTGGCTAAGCTTAACTGTCTGTTGTGTATGTGTGTGAATAAATGTGTATGGAGTTTCCCAGTGATGGGTTGCAGCTAAAACATCTGCTGGATAAGTTGGCAGTTCTTTTCACCGTGATGACCCTAGATTAATAAAGGGACTAAGCATAGTAAAATGAATGATTGAATGAACCACTATAGCACCCTGACCTTTTCTAAATGTGTTTATATTTCATGCTAATGTTATTTCATTAAAATTGCAACCGTAATTTTTGAGTATTTCTACTTTCAAATTGACAACAGTCAAATTGATTACAAGCATCTAACTACTTTGTCCTGTGCTTTTGAGTATGGTTGCCCATTTGGCTAACAAAAATATATAACTTTATTATAGCAAAAACATACTGTAACTTCAGACACGCTTCATACTTTCAGACTGCCAAAAACAAAATGTTTACTTGTGGTGAAAACACTTTGCTCTCCCATTTTGCCAGGCAAAGTGAAGTATGCACCTTTGGTGGTGGTCTAGTAACTAGTAATTATAGTTTTTATTACAAAAACGACGATACGTTTAAGCTAATGCCAAACATTCAAAGCTTTATACTAAAATGTCAATAGAAGCTTTGGATGTAAATTTGATGTGATCACAATTTAGGCATGGGACGATAACAAGGTATACTGCGGTTTGGAAAAGTCAAGGTTTTCGTACCGCCAGAATTTTCTGCTATACCGTTTCTAAGGATAAGAGTATGGTTTTTTCACAACAGAATACAATTTTTTTAGATTTTCAGGTGTAAATTGTAAAGAAATCTGTGTTTTTGAAACAAATGAAGACCGCAGAAATCAATGATTCACTTGAATTATTGAGCCTGACATGTTTACTGCTCCAAAATATTTTAAAGGGCCACGAAACACCAAAACACATTTTTTGAGCTGTTGACAGTCATATATGAGTCCTATACTGCTATAAACACTATTAGGACACATATAATTGACTAAAAAGTGAAAATTGGTTGTTTTTGCATTATTTCGAGCAAATTCGTTCTTCCGGTTTGAAACGAATTTTTGAGGCTGCGTCACGCCGATGAGATTTATGCATATCCTCCAGCGTGCACAGTGGACGCCTGCCCCGGCCAGAACACACTGACGTCTCTGAGTGTGCGGCATTAAGTCATGAGATAGCCTTTGTTCAAGCCAATCAGCGCGCTCTATTGTGTATGCGGCGCAACTCATTAATATGCACGAGAGCTTCGAAGACTGTGTGTACGAGTTGCAGTGTCCAGACGGCAGGGATGCCACGTTGGGCTTCCAAAACAAGTGGAAGGAGACGCGGGTCGCCAGTGTTGTGTTCATGTGCTGCATGTTTAGTATCCATTTCCCGCTATGAGAGCACAACTGGACTCGCGCGCGCAGCAGAAATGCGTCTGTAAGGAACTTTATTTTTTCACTCGAGAGCCTTCCGCATCTGGAAATTATTTAAAACAGACGCCGCTCCAGTTTATGTTTATTGTCCTGGTCTACAGATTTGGTAAGCGATCAGTGCTCTTTGTTTGTTTATTCAGATGGCAAAGTTAGTTCGTAGTTAGATATTAGCTCGTAGAGTTCGTAAAACTCTGTCAGTGTTTAAAGACAGACCTTTGTCAAAATGATTAACTGTTACCGAGTTTGCAGTACGTTCATATCTGTACAATATTAAAGACTGAAAGATCCGCTGTACATTCTGCTCTCCGAGTGTAAACACTGCAGTCAAACAATTACTTTCGTGTAGAATTTTCACCGCATTTTGTGACAGGATAGTCTGCGGAGGGTTTTTTTATTTCTGCCTTACGCTGCGCGGTATCAAACACTCAACATTAAAACAACACTCTTAATAGTTTCTCACACCTCGTTTGTCACGGGCGACATGCAGGAAATGTTCTTGGATTAAAGTATAAGTGCCAAACTGCCGCTAAAGTCAACAAATTAATAATTTGGCTAATAATTAGATGACTGTATATAATGTAAACAGTCACTTCTTTCTCCCCCTGCGTCTGTGTGTGTGCGTCGCTTATTTGAAAATGAGCGCGTGCACAAATAAAAACTCCCATCTTTATGCAAAACCTTCCCTAATTCCCTCCACTTACACTCCCTCCTAAACAGAGCTGGACACACCCACTTTCCTGAGCTTTTCCAGACTGTAGGTGTGAAAACACCCAGCGGAGCCAGGGGGGTTTCGTGGCCCTTTAAATGTTTCTCAAAACAAAATATATTGTGTTCAAAGGGGAAAAAGGTTTTGTTTTTTAACCAGACATTTAAAAAGAATATATCTTAGAGCAGTTATTACAATACCGTCATACCGTGAAACCGTGATATTTTTATCCAAGGTTATCATACCGTCAGATTCTTATACCGGCCCATGCCTAGTTCACATTTTTAATCCTGCACTGTCTTAACTGAATGGCTGGAATAACCGCTGTAGCTATTATATAGTTACAGCGTTCAAGTGTTAAGATACATTTTCATTAAATTCATCACAAGCGAACAATGCTGAATTCAAATGTAATTAATTTTGAGCTTTGAGTCAATGTTTCAATCATCTTCAGAGGCATTGGATAACACATTGTGGATCATGCTGTTTTTGAAGTGTAAAGACCTACTTACCTATGGGATATGGTACGCAGCTGTAGAACAGGATGTGTTATGAGAAAGCACATCAAAACAAGGTATTCATTCTTTGCTGTGATATAATACTGAACACCTTGCAATTGCCAACAAAATCCCTAGAGCACAACTTCAGGTCAGTGGAGTAATGTTTGTTTGCGCACCTTTCACTAGCTGGCCTCTATTTGCTTCCTAAATCTCACCCCCATCCAGATCACACCACAAATCTGTATCGTCCATAGGAGGGGGATACTAACCTTAAAAATACGTTAAAGGGATAATTCATCAAAAAATAAAAATATTTACCATTTACTCACCCTCAATCATTGTCTTTGGGTTTTTATTCTGTTAAACACAACAGAAGATATTAGCTGAAAACGTTTTACCGTTGACTTCCATAGTAAGAAAATACTATGGAATTCAATGGTGACAGTTTTACATCTTTCTTCAAAATACACCCCTTTTTTGTTCAACAGTATAAAGAAACTCAAACTGGTTTTAAACAAGTAAACGGTGACAGAATTTTCATTTTTATGTGAACTAAAGAGGGCCCCACGGTGGCGTAGTGAGTAGCATGTTCGCCTCACAGCAAGAAGGTTGCTGGTTCGAGCCTCGGCTGGGTCAGTTGGCATTTCTGTGTGGAGTTTGCATGTTCTTCCCGTGGTTGCGTGGGTTTCCTCCGGGGTTTCCTCCGAATCCAAAGACATGCGGTACAGATGAATTGGGTCAGCTAAATTGTCCGTAGTGTATGTGTGTGAATGAGAATGTTTGGATGTTTCCCAGAGATGGGTTGCGGCTGGAAGGGCATTCGCTGCGTGAAACAAATGCTGGATAAGTTGGCGGTTCATTCCACTGTGGCGACGCCGGATTAATAAAGGGACTAAGCCGAAAAGAAAATGAATGAATGAATGTGAACTAAAGGCTGCATCCTCTAATGCACTTGTTGAGGCCAAATGAGAAGTTTACTAGCTGGCCCATGTTATATTCACTTCTTTTAAACTGATTTGCATTTGTGTCATGACATCAATATAACCTTCTTAGGCATGGGATGATAACCATTTTCAAGGTATACCGCAGTTTGGAAAAGTCAAGGTTTTCATACTGCCAAAATGTTCTGCTATACCGTTCCTAAGGTACTGTATGTGTAAGATTTTTTATTTACATTTTTTTGTTTGTTTAGGTGTAAATTGTAAAGGAATCAGTGTTTTTGAAACAAATGAAGACTGCAGAAGTCAATGATTCACTTGAATTATTGAGCCTGACATGTTTATTGCTTCAAAAAACTTCAAATGCTTCTTAAAATAAAATATAATGTGTTCAAAGAGGAAAAAAAGTTTTGTTTTTTAGCCAGATATTTAAAAAGAATATATTTTAGAGCAGTAATTACAATACCGTCATACCGTGAAACCGTCTTATACCGGCCCATGCCTAAACCTTCTCTCCTTATTCCAAGCTGGATTCAAAACACTGTTTCTGGCATGGAAAGTGGATACACTAACAAAGATGCAGCCTCTAGTCCAGGGGAGCAAGGTGTACTCGCACAGCTCTTAGCTAGCCCCTGTTACACTGACCCTACTAAACTTCAATCCCATCCGGGTCAAAGCACCAGTGCAACCTGGATTGTTCTGTTTGCCCTGCTTTGAGGCATATTTAATCCAGGTAGAGATGCAGGAGCACAACCCCTCCTCTTTCTGTTCCCCACATTTCAAGCAGGAGTTGGACCGGTATGATGGACTGACCTAACAGGGACTTTAAAGACTGCAGATTCTAAGACTTTTTGAGGCCAAGGGAGTGAGATTTACCTGCACAGCTCTTACAAGCTAGTCTCCAATATACTCACCCCTCAAAAGTTCAATCCCATTTGGGTCACAAAATAAGTGCAAATTCACAGGTAGCATGCACCGGATGTGTCATTCTTTTCAAGATAGCACTCAAAAACTGTTAATTTAATCACCAAACTTGTAAAAGTTTTCTTCAGAATGGAAAACGTGACATTGAGGAGTTTGACATAAAAAAAGAGAGCAAATATTATCTTTATAACTCTCATTTGAAGCATATAGACTGTTCGAAGACAAACATTCTGCTCATAGATGTGCAATATGTCTGCCAAGGGACTCTAATTGACCAGATTGGAGATAAATAAAATGTTATTTAATCAAAATTATTGGAGTGGTGCTTTGCATCATGGTTGAATTTGAAACTCTTCCCGTGCCATTGCTGAATTCCATGTGCAAAATCAAGTCCATCAGTGGAAATATTCATTCATTCATTCATTTTCTTGTCGGCTATTAATCCGGGGTTGCCACAGCGGAATGAACTGCCAACTTATCCAGCATTTGTTTTACACAGCGGATGCCCTTCCTGCCACAACCCATCACTGGGAAACTTCCATACACACTCATACACTATGGACAATTTCGCTTACCCAATTCACCTATACCACATGTCTTTAGACTTGGGAAAACCGGAGCACCTGGAAGAAACCCACACAACCACAGGGAGAACATGCAAACTCCACACAGAAATGCCAACTGACCCAGCCGGGGCTCGAACCAGCGACCTTCTTGCTGAGAGGCAAACCTGCTACTCACTACGCCACCATGGCGCCCTAGTGGGAATATTGTCATTGTAGCTGCTAAATTATAGCTGCTTTTACACTGCGTGGTATGGTACAGTCCGGCACAGCTCAGCTTGCCTCTGTTACGTTTTGCTTGACTTTGTTTGCATTTTCTTTGCAGTTTAAAACTGCTTAAAATAATTGGGATTATCACCATCGCTGTACCGCTTCTACTGTCGTGACTTCCTGATCATTTTTGTTCGGTGTCTCGTCCCATCTGCAACCAACAGGAGGAATAACTAGACCTGTTCAACTGTTCACAATGCTGCCATTTCAGGTGTTTATTTACTTGCAGTGGTTAAAAAAATGGTTTAGTGGTTTATATTTATAAATATGAATATTTATTATTTACAAGCTATTTATATGTAGCTGGTTTGATGTCTAGTCTAATGGCACTGGTATTGATGATTCTCTCAGACCAATCAGTGATCAACAATTTGTACACATCACATGTTGGTAACAGCACGGCTCGCTTGGAACCTCACTCAAGGTGGTATTAAAAAATTAACAGACGTTTGGAAAAGCCCCAGAAGTGAGTTGTACCAAACCAAACTGCACTGTACCGTTCAGTGCAAAAGCATTTTATGTGTTATAAAGATGTGGCTTGGTGCTGTGTCTGGTATGCAATCATTCATCAAAGACACTGAAGCATTTAGTTCACCTCTTGAGGCTAGTAAAGCGAGATTTATTCCCACAACTTTTTCTAGCTCTCCTTTGTTGCACTCAATTCCATCCGGGTCATGGCACCAACGGAACCTGTCTGGTTCTTTCCAGGTGTTTCATCAAACTTTAATTTGTACAGTGATATTGCCACTGTAGTGTTTGCATAGTGAATTGCAATTAGTCTCATCTTTTTAGCATGTTTTAACCATTTTAAGCACTGTTTTAAGTTCACACTGTAGAGTAGATTTTCACGCTTGGCAGATTGAAAACAAGACATTTTCAGGGTGTCATGACAACAGTAAAGTATCATTTCAATTACCCCGAAGCAAATTCTAAAAACATAGTCCTATACCTAAAACTTTAACACTATTCTTTTTCTGCTTTTCAAGCATTGGTATTTCTTTTAAGGAGTAAGGCAAGGCAAGTTTATTTATATAGCACATTTCATACACAGTGGCAATTCAAAGTGCTTTACATAAACAGGAATTGAAGTATAAGAAAATAAAAACAAATATAAAAAAACTGATAAAAACAGATTAAAAGTTATAAAAGAATGAAAAGAAAAGAAAGACACATTAGTGCGATCTGTTGGACGTAGCACAGTGCTCATTCAGTAAAGGCACAGCTAAACACATGTGTTTTCAGTCTTGATTTGAATGTGCCTAATGTTGGAGCACATCTGATCATTTCTGGAAGCTGATTCCAGCAGTGGGGGGCGTAATAGCTGAAAGCAGATTCACCCTGCTTTGACTGAACTCTTAGAATTTCTAGTTTATATGATCCTAAAGATCTGAGTGATCTGTTAGGTTTGTATTCAGTCAGCATATCTGTAATGTATTGGGGTCCTAGGCCATTTAGTGATTTATAGACAAGTAATAATACTTTAAAATCTATTCTGAATGTAACTGGGAGCCAGTGTAAAGATCTGAGGACAGGTGTGATGTGCTCTGATTTCCTGGTTCTGGTCAGAATCCTGGCCGCAGCGTTCTGAATGAGCTGCAACTGTCTGACTGTCTTTTTGGGAAGGCCAGTGAGGAGTCCATTGCAGTAATCCACCCTGCTGCTGATAAAAGCATGAACAAGTTTCTCTAAGTCTTCACTGGAAACAAAGCATCTAATTCTTGCAATGTTTTTGAGATGATAGTATGCTGATTTAGTTACTGCTTTGACATGACTGTTGAAACTGAGATCTGACTCCAGAGTCACACTAAGATTCTTGACCTTATTTTTTGTTGTATGACCCTTAGAGCCAAGGTACGCATTCACCTTGAGAACCTCGTCTCTGTTCCCAAATGCAATGACTTCAGTTTTCTCTTAATTTAACTGAAGGAATTTTTGGCACATCCAATTGTTAATTTCATCAATGCATTGGCAGGGTGTCGATGGGGCTGTAGTCATTAGGCAGTAAGGCAATGTAGATCTGAGTGTCATCAGCATAGCTGTGGTAGGAGATTTGGTTCTTTCTCATTATTTGGCTCAGAGGAAGCATATAAAGGTTGAACAGGAGAGGTGCCAGAATTGAGCCTTGTGGGACTTCACATGTCATGGGTGTCCAACTCGACCTATGGTCACCTATACTGACATAGTAACCTCTATGTATACATCTATTTTGAAAAATCTCTGTGATTTTTTTTTTTTAATTTTTATTTTCTGTCCGTAACTGCATCTAGTCTCTAGAAAGCAGAGGAGTAAGATGAACACACATAGTGAAGGAAAATTGTGCATGCTCCATCTTAGTTGCATGACTAACAATGACTTTACAACCTGGGCGTCCATATCGCCATTAACTGTAATCAGCGGATGCCAAAACTCTTTCTTCAGTTCCACCAGCACATTGAACAGATGCATTCCGGTGTTTATATGAACTGCAGACTGGGAAAGGTGAGCCCGAGAAGGGTCTGCTGCTATTTCAGCTCTTGCTGGAGGTGGGCTAAGTGCAGTTATCCGCTGATGAGGAGGAGATGTAGTATTTGTGTCGCCAGCAGAGAAAGCGAAGGTCTCTCAGCACTCTAAGCCACAGTGATGCCCTAACAGGGGCAACACTTACGGCTTGCTGTGAACAACATGTTGCCAACTTGGAAAATATTTACATGTCACTGGAGGATATGGTAGAATGTTTTTTTTTTTAAGTGGGCTTGAGGTGTTTAATGCTCAGTGTTGGTGTGAACAGGCTAAGTGTGACAGCAGCATCTTAAAAATAAATTAAATTGTGGTTTTCTTTTAGACTATTAAGCAAAACATGATTCGGACAAATGTACATGATATATATATTTTTTTATTTATATGGTCAGCTAGGTGAGGTTTACAACATGCAATAAAATATTTGTTAAAATGGCTTCTTGTATTTTAGCATATAGCTAAAACAATTTTATAAAAATAATAAAATATGTTTAATACTAACCTAGATAAATAAATAAATAAATAAATAAATAAATAAATAAATAAATAAATAAATAAATAAAATAGTTACACAATAATTAGATGGGGCGCCACGGTGGCCTAGTGGGTAGCACGTTCGCCTCACAGCAAGAAGGTCGCTGGTTCGATCCCCGGCTGGGCCAGTTGGCATTTCTGTGTGGAGTTTGCATGTTCTCCCCGTGGTTGCGTGGGTTTCCTCCGGGTGCTCCGGTTTCCCCCACAGTCCAAAGACATGCGGTACAGGTGAATTGGGTAAGCTAAATTGTCCGTAGTGTATGTGTGTGAATGACAATGTGTGGATGTGTTTCCCAGAGATGGGTTGTGGCTGGAAGGGCATCCGTTGCGTAAAACAATTGCTGGATAAGTTGGCGGTTCATTCCGCTGTGGCGAACCCGGATTAATAAAGGGACTAAGCCGAAAAGAAAATGAATGAATGAATAATTAGATGCCAGTATAATAGCATCTCCTTATTTTTACGATGCTTTATTCACTGATTGATTTATTGATTGATTGAATTTTGCAGTTCCAAAATGTTGGGACATCTAAACATCTAACGGTAGTCAAATTCGCATTAAGTGATATTTATTATTACTATTGTTGTTGGTGTTGTTTTTATTGTTGTTGTTGTTGTTTAAATTAACCTGTTGTTTATTATAGAGTTTTGGACAGAGTTATCGATTTGCATGTTTAATATTATTAATTACAAAAAACTTAAATAATTCATAACTCTCCGGTCTCGCCAGGTTATCGCTTTTTCTACTCTTTTTCTGCTTTAAACTTGAAGTTAAGATGTTTACTTGCAGGATCTCTCAAATCTTTTTACAAGACCTGGAATCCCAATTTTAGACTTTATCAAAGGCTTACCCAGTTCAGTTGATATCAGCTCTAATACACAGTAAACTACTGGAACGAGGGAATATCAGCTCCTTAGTGGAATTTTTCATCTGTTTAAACAGTTTATGTTTTGCTCTTATTTACTCATTTATTTGTAACCTAGCTTATTTAATTTATTTGATTTGTTTGCCCTTTTTCAAAGGATATGTTTGTTTTTAATTAGTTTTATTTAATTATATTATGTTTTATTTTAAGGGAATACTGTAATTTTATAAAGAGGGAAAGTAATGGAACTAAGACTTTATAATTATGTATTATATACGGCTATGTATCCTCTTGTTAAATACCAATAAAACAATTAAATAAATAGTTAATAACAATAAATAAATAAATAAATAACACATTATTTAATTAATTAATCAAAAGTATAGCCATAATGAGACACCAAACCTTATTTAAGGTCAAATTATTTCAATCACTGAGTGCAGATTATCTTCTTTTTTTCTTCTTCTTCCTCTTCCTCTTCTTTTTTTTTTTTTTTTGTGTGTGTTTTTATAAGTGTGATTACGACCGAATAAAAGACAGAGAGACACTATAAATAGCAGCTTTACACTTCTGAGTTTCTTTTCATCAAAACAGGGGCACCTGCCTGGAATAACGTCACCCATCATTCCATTTGGCAGGTGGTTTGGACTTCATCATTAGACTCTTTTTTTTCTTGTGTGACTGAGAACTCTGTGCTGAGACGAGAGGAAATGGAGAAATGCAGAGAGGAACATAGCGGAGAGAAAAAACAAAGATAGATTGAGGTCGGCAGGAGGAATGAACGAGTGGCCGAGGCTTCATTTTAATCTTGTTCTCTCCTACGCAGAGCCACCGCAGATACTTGGACCGACTCGCTTCAGCAAATTACTGTTAGCGTGAACGGATGGACTGAATAATACGACTTGATCCGTTCAGCATATTTTAAGACATTTGAACCGTGTTAAACAATAAAAGACCTAAATACGCTATCATTTAAATATATCAAATCATGTCATAACTATAGGGAACACCACCATTGTAGGACGGAATTATACAGGGACCATGATGACAGATAATCAGTCATGTTTGAGATAAAATCGTCAGTCGAGTTAGTAATGAAAAGATATTTCAGATCCTATAATTTTCTCCTGGCATACTTGGTGTGGTTTATGTAACGCTCAGCTGTTTTGTTATTATTTATTTAACAAAATAAATTATTTAACAACATATATGTTATGTATGTCACCTTCAAATACATTTGTGGATTTCTGTTTAGACAAATCATTTAATTATAATTCATATTTAATTATTATTTGTATAATTATATTTCATTATAGTCATTTAATATAATTATATTTAATTTGTTGTTAAATAAACACATAGTAAGAAGAGAAATAAATATTAAAAGAAATAAAATACATAGGTAATTATAAAATTTGTATATATATATAGATAGATAGATATATTTGAAATAAGCCTTAGATAAAAGTTTTAGTTAAAAGATTTGATAAATGCTTAATTTTTTGTGTCTAATAATTTTGTAATGTAATGTGTACATGGCTGGGTCAGTTGGCATTTCTGTGTGGAGTTTGCATGTTCTCCCTGTGTTTGCGTGGGTTTCCTCCGGGTGCTTCGGTTTCCCCCACAAGTCCAAAGATATGCGGTACAGGTGAATTGGGTAAATCTTCTAATTTGCCCATAGTTAAAATTGCCCATAGTTAAAATTGCCCAAAAGCTAAATTGTCCATAGTGTATGTGTGTGAGTGAGTATGTATGGATGTTTCCCAGAGATGGGTTGTGGCTGGAAGGTCATCAGCTGCTAAAAAAATGCTGGATAAGTTGGCGGTTCATTCCGCTGTGGCGACCCCGGATTAATAAAGGCACTAGACGATTCCAAGGCTCCATAATCCTGGACCTCGCTGTGTCCTGAGCATCTGCTTGGCGGTGTAGCAAGCAAGAGGCGGATTCCTGTGACCCTCCAAGGACAGACGAGCCTCGAGTTCTCCAACCTCCGGCGCCTAGACTGCAGCTAGAGCTGCGCATCGATGGAATACTCTTCTGTGTTTGGACTCTAGGTAGTGAATGTTAAACAACACTGAACTGAACTGAACTCAAACATTAATAACTAAACTGACATTTTCAATTTACTATAACCTTCTATATGAAGCTGCTTTGACACAATCTACATTGTAAAAGCGCTATACAAATAAAGCTGATTTGAATTGAATTGAACTAAGCCGAATAGAAAATGAATGAATGAACGAATGTGTACTTATATTGCGCATTTATTGTGTATGGCTATACACCCAAAGCGCTTCACAATCAGTGTGCAGCATCCAGCTGGATGATACGACAGCAGCCGCAGGACAACGGCTCCAGTGCGCTCACCACACACCAGCTATAGGTGGAGTAGAGAGACAAAGATAGAACCAATTCGGTTGATTGGGAAGCCTTGATGGTTAAGGGTCGAGAGGGAATTTGACCAGGACACTGTAACTGTTATGCTTCTTTTTTGTGTTAAATGTTTCAAATGCAAAATAATCTGTCATTTTTTTTGTGTGTGATGTATTTAATGTATGATCTCTTTGCTTAATAAATGTAACATTTAAAATAAAATCTACAAATATGAATAAAAACTACCCATAATGATATACATTTTAGGAATAAAGGTTATTGTAATGAGTCGGTCGGCAACAGAGATGAGCATCGACGTGCAGTTTATTAAAAAAGGCATAATTTGTCAGGCAGGCAATGGTCAAAACAGGAGCATAGAGGAAATCCAAATCGTAATCAAAGGCAAATGCTCAGGACAGGCGGCAAAACAACATGTACAATAAAACAAACAAGGGTCGAAACAGAGCAAGACGAGGCATGGATAACGCTTAGGATTGCTCACAGCTAATTGTGAGTGAGATGCATGTATAGTACTGGTAATCAGTCCATCATGAGC
The DNA here is from genome assembly GCA_903798035.1 of Danio albolineatus. Classification (NCBI taxonomy): domain Eukaryota; kingdom Metazoa; phylum Chordata; class Actinopteri; order Cypriniformes; family Danionidae; genus Danio; species Danio albolineatus. The sequence goes on from CAIGQQ010031566.1 coordinate 443,385, forward strand.
TGCCTGCTGTGTGTGTGTAATCAGGGGGGATCAGGAACTGGCGTGTGAGTGCAAAGACTTCTGGGAGTTGTATTTCATATGGTGGCAGATGTGTAGTTTTCCAGCGATCCGCAAATGCTAGATCGCTGGGGATCTAAGTCTCTATTTCAGGTCGCCACAGAAGAACAAACTGTCTATTCTGGCATATGTTTTTAATCAGTGCATCTCCTTCCAGCCACAAACCAGTACTGGGAAACATCCATACACACTCACCCACTCACTACGGCTAATTTAGTTTACTCAATTCACCTATAAGACATGTCATTGGACTGTGGGGGAAACCGAAGCACCTAGAGGAAACCCACGTGAACACGGGGAGAAGAAGCAAATACACACAGAAATGCCAACTGGCTCAGCTGGGACTCGAATCAGCGACCTTCTAGCTGTGTGATGTGACAGTGCTAACCACCGAGCCACCGTGCGGCTAATCATGACAGTTATAAAGGAATAAAAATTCTAAAAGGACTTTTGCAGCAATGCCATTGAAGATGATTTCGCTTTCTCCAAAAAAAATGTCATTAATCCTTTTAGCCTTAACTACAAGTTTTCAATTTTAAAGAATATTTTGTGAGGCTTCCATGGATGTTTATAGTTTTAAGAGTGTAGTCTGTAAAGTATATATCGTTATTTATATAAAGATGTCTGTAGGCGTTAGTTCAGCTTGCTCAAATTTTAGCACTTTAAACAGTTAGCGGGCGAGAACTAGCGATTAGCATTCAACCGTCTAACTGCACCTGTGCTGTCTCTGACATTTAAGGTAATGAGTGTGCACATATGCAGTGATTTAAGAACACACTTGCCTCATTTACAGTCAAAACACTTGTCTCACTTGCCTGTCTTCACTTAAGCACATGCAAACACGGACACATTTAGCTTCATTACCCATGTGTCTCCACACCAGTTGCGTTTTAGCTCATCTTGTCTCCCCATTCCATCAGCCAGTTCAACACAATGGGCAAAAATTCTGGTTGTTCTCTAATACAAAGCAAGGTGACAAAAATGTCCCTGAGTGATTACCGTTATCTCTCTGAGTGGGTTCTAATGCTTCAGATACAGAGAGATATCAGCACTGAAGAGAAAATTGAGTTAAAAGTGTGTCTGGTCGGCAATCACTGGCTTGAGGCGCAGGAACATGAAACCTGCTACTAATAACCGCTGTTGATCTGCCCTGCTGACCGCTCGCATTGAAGATACATATTGTAGACCATATTTTTTTAGTGAGATGTTCTGACTCCAATTTGTTATGTTTCAGATCTCTTACTTTTTCTTAATGCTGTCTTTACACTGTAAAAATCCTTGTTGTCTTATTTTTAAGTTGAATCAGATTAAACTTATAAGTCCATTAAACTTATAATACAGGGAGTGCAGAATTATTAGGCAAGTTGTATTTTTGAGGATTACTTTTATTATTGAACAACAACCATGTTCTCAATGAACCCAAAAAACTCATTAATATCACAGCTGAATATTTTTGGAAGTAGTTTTTAGTTTGTTTTTAGTTTTAGCTATTTTAGGAGGATATCTGTATGTGCAGGTGACTATTACTGTGCAGAATTATTAGGCAACTTAACAAAAAATATATATATACCCATTTCAATGATTTATTTTCACCAGTGAAAACAATATAACATCTCAACATTCACAAATATACATTTCTGACATTCAAAAACAAAACAAAAACAGATCAGTGACCAATATAGCCACCTTTCTTTGCAGGGATACTCAAAAGCCTGCCATCCATGGATCCTGTCAGTGTTTTGATCTGTTCACTATCAACATTGTGTCCAGCAGCAACCACAGCCTCCCAGACACTGTTTAGAGAGGTGTACTGTTTTCCCTCCTTGTAAATCTCACATTTGATGATGGACCACAGGTTCTCTGTGGGGTTCAGATCAGGTGAACAAGGAGGCCATTTCATTAGTTTTTCTTCTTTTAGACCCTTTCTTGCCAGCCACGCTGTGGAGTACTTGGACGCTATGATGGAGCATTATCCTGCATGAAAGTTTCAGCTTGTGTGTCTTGTTCAGTGGTGGTCGTTTTTCAGCCTTTCTTACCTTGGCCATGTCTCTGAGTATTGCACACCTTGTGCTTTTGGGCACTCCAGTAATGTTGCAGCTCTGAAATATGGCAAAACTGGTGGCATCTTGGCAGCTGCACGCTTGACTTTTCTCAGTTCATGGGCAGTTATTTTGTGCCTTGGTTTTTCCACACGCTTCTTGCGACCCTGTTGACTATTTTAAATGAAACGCTTGATTGTTCGATGATCACGCTTCAGAAGCTTGGCAGTTTTAAGAGTGCTGCATCCCTCTGCAAGATATCTCACTATTTTTGACCTTTCAGAGCCTGTTAAGTCCTTCTTTTGACCCATTTTGCCAAAGGAAAGGAAGTTGCCTAATAATTATACACACCTGATATAGGGTGTTGATGTCATTACACCACACCCCTCTTATTACAGAGATGCACATCACCTAATATGCTTAATTGGTGGTAGGCTTTCGAGCCTATACAGCAAGGAGTAAGACAACATGCATAAAGAGGATGATGTGGTCAAAATACTCATTTGCCTAATAATTCTGCACTCGTGTATATCAAACTGACTTATAAGAGCTTGCATAACTTATAAAATTAAGTTAGAACATGATTAACTTAGTTTAGTAAGTTACAATGAAATAAAATCATATGCTTTCATGACTAATTGATTATACAGTATACTGTTTTTTTTTCTTTTTACAGTGTACCTGTTTAGCATGCAGTGAATCCCATTACTTTTTTGAGTTTATGTACACACTCTTAGGTACATGAGCTGTCACTGGTGTAGTACCTTTTCTAAGGGTCCATATTTGTACCGAAAAGGCCCATAATGGTACCTTAAAGGTATATGTGGTTACTTAAATGCACCTTAGAGGTACCAATAGGGTACCCTTTTGAAAAGGGATACCAAAGTGACAGCTCCTGTATAATCTGAGAGTGCACTGTAAAAAACGATTAGTTACTTTACTTAAAAAAGTGAGTAAATTCATTGACTTTACTTTAAAAAGTGAGTAAATCTATTGTAACTTAAAATTGTTGAGTTAACTTAAATTTTAAAATTGTGCACATAATTAATTTACTTAATCATTTTAAGTTAATGGGTATACCTACTTTTTAAAAACTAAACTAAACTAATCACTTTTTACAGTGCACAGATCTCTAATAATAGGCATGGTACTGTAAATGTTGGCTTCATCTTGTCACTATGTTCTTTTTGTTGTTCAATAATTTTACAACCATGTTGTCCAATAGTTTAAATAATCCATAATATAAATACATTTACAGGCAGGCACAAATACATATAATGTACAGTGGTGTTTATGATGGAGTAAGATGCCCTCACCAGGATAGTGTTCCTTGAAATGGTCTGATATTCAGCTCATAACCAGTGGAAATACATGCCTCAGCCTATTTTTGTGAGAAGTATAAAAAAAATGTTGCTCAGGGTACATTTTGTTGTTAATTTCAGATGGCAAATCCACAAGTGTACATTTTTGTAATCTGAAAAACGTTACTTTAGGGCAGGGATCACCAACCTCGGTCCCTGCAGAGTTTAGCTCCAACTTGTCTCAAACACCTGCCTGGATGTTTCAAGTATACCTAGTGAGAGCTTGATTAGCTTGTTCAGGTGTGTTTGATTAGGGCTGGAGCTAAAATCTGCAGGAGACCGGACCTCCAGGAACAAGTTTGGTGATCCCTGCTTTAGGGTATGTTCTGTTGTACATTTCAGATACACATCCTTCTAAATGATGCTGGTATCTTGAAATGTATTTGAGCCCAGTATACTGATGTAAATGTTTTAAACATTTCAGTGTCAATAAGAAACTTTTTTTGGACATACACCTAGAAATGTTGTCAAACAAAAATAAAATTAAAAATTGTTGAAAAAAGTGTTGATGAAGCCTATTATACAGTTTTTTAAAACAAAATGCCAACATATTCTTATTTAGACTAAATTATTGATTTGCATGAAGCTCAGATCCAAAATTATTCCCATTTTTATACACTGAATTTTGAACTGAATTTATTCCCATTTTTATACATTGAATTAATGAACGCATCTCAAAACTGGCACATGAAGAGCTGTTACAAAAGCATTTAAGAGTGTGTTAATGGAGAATATTCGAGAATTTTCCTTAAGATTCCCAAATAAACCCGTAATGTTTACTCTCACAAAGACATTGTATGTCCTCACAAATGACACATGCTAGTAAAACTGCTATAGTTTTATTCAGTTTTTTTCCATACACACAGGCTTGACTGTTTATATTAATGTACTTTAATTGGCCTATTACAGTACATGTATTATACATTATTGAGAAGTGAATTCAGTAGCTTTAGATATACAAGTAAGCATTCAAAAAAGTAGCTAAGCAGTAAGGTATGTGAAGGTCTGATCCACAAACAATTGAAATCAATAGGGTTTTCTACACATTGTGAAATTCCCAGTGCTTTAAAAAAATGACACTTGAAGCCTTGACCAAATGTCAAAATGTAATAAACTGAGAGCGAGAATGTGTTGGCCTAACTCAAACCATGTCTATATGTTTTTTTTTTTTGGTCTTTTGGGATACATATTTAGTTGCTGTTGGAGACTTGCAGCCACCACGCACTGTAAATATCACAAGTTCAAGATTTTATTCCCTCTGTTTGCATGACATTGAAACTATATTGGAATTATACAGCCGAGCCATTCCCTGAAATCTAATATGAAGCTCTGCCATTGCTGGCTTCTTTTATTCCATATGGACTTCGCACAAGAGCTTTGTATTTATGAGGCCTTTTTTCCCAAATTTTTTATGAGTGGTATTACCTCAGATAATGTGCATATTTCTGCTCTTTTTAATTGAAAGTGAATGTGTTATAGGTGATGACCTTCAGCCTGCAGTGAGAATTTTTCTGTCAAAGTATTTTTAAAGAAACCACAAATCAAAGTCACAGCCTGGAAATAATTAGTGACAACAATGAAAGCATAGATACTTTCATTAAGGTTATTTATTCTTTCGGTATTTTTCAATGTATGTAGGTTAGCACTGAAAAGTCCACATTCGAAAGCACTCGTTTCCATTCATGATCACTTGTTTTTGCGCGATTTTTATTTGTTTGTTTGAATTTTTAAAATTACAATGGACTCTACATAACATAAATAGTAGTGTGAAATGGCTTTAAGTGACACACTTTAGAAAGACTCACCATCTGTTAAGTCAATCAAAACTGGAAAGTTCAGCCAGTTGAGAAATTCATCTATGATTGAGCAAAGCTGCGTTTGGAAGCGCGGTAGTGTGATCAGTAGTAAAACGCTTCAGAAGGCCAGAGGATGATCTCACACAAAGCTCCAAACATCCATAAAGATATAAATCAAGGAATCCCTATATCATTTGCATTATAAACAGAAGATTTAACTGCTTTCATTGATTCAACGTGGCTAATAAACACACAACTACAAAATAATCTCAAAGAAGTATTTATGTCTAACACTTGACTGAAATTAATTAAATCTGTGATTTTGAGAAGCTTGTGATTGAATCTGGACTCTGAATTTGTTTATTAAATACTGCTTGTTCTGAAAGCACATCAGAGCTCAACAATAAGGACTGCCCGATGGCCCGGGGCCAGCTTGAGAGACGCCTGGGACAGTAGACAGGATCGTTACTGGCCCTGCCTTGTTACTAATGTTTAAATTCCCTGCAACTATTTGTCAACTGCTGTCAAATACAGTCTCAAAATCTAGAAAAAGTTTGTGCTTTTAAGCCTTTAAATGCTACCTTTTCTGTAATGTCGTAAACACCAAACTGCTTTTCAGTTCCTCTTATCTGATTGGATGTTTTGAGCATATTATTTTTTCCATAACCTGGTAACAACCAGTCCAGCGAAGAGACGGCAACATAAAATTATGAGGCTAAAAAAAACATCTGTTTGTAACGTCTTGAAGCAGATACTTACGACACAACGAAAAAATATATATAATTTATATAAATTATTATTTATTATTTATTTAAATAATTTAGAACTTCCATACTGCTTTTTATTTGCATAACACTTTGAATTTTGCTCATCATATATTTATTAACATTTAAAAAACGTTTAATTCTAGATTCACAATTATTATTTTTGACACCTTATTTAAAATATGTGGCTAAGAAATAGCTATTAACTTCATTTTTTTGGTGGGACCAGTGAAAATTTTGTCAGGGCAAGTAAAAATTTGAACCACTGGCCCGATTGGGCCAGTACAAAAAATCCTTAACGTTGAACCCTGCACATTCAAGTTTACTGGAACTGGATTTACTGATAAAATGCACATAGTAATTGTCTTTGAATCAGAATCAGAATCAGAATGATTAATCATTCAAACATAGCCACTATTTAAATAGGGTTGGACTATTAAGGAAACATAACACCAATAGTTGGGAGGAATCTAAAAATGTTTTAATCTGGGATGCTTTTAGATACCTCATTTAGTGTTTTATTTAACTTTTGCTCCAGTTAGGATAAATTATTACATACAGATTATTTTTTACACTTTTACACTGAAAAAAATGATTCAATGCTGTTTCCTTGGGTTTACTCAATTTTTTTACGTTAAGTGGCTGTAAACAATTTATTTGGGCTGAATTTAAACAAACAAATTACATTTAATAATGTTCAACTTAATTTGTTTGTTTAAATTCAGCCCAAATAAATTGTTTACAGCCACTTAACGTAAAAAAATTAAGTAAACCCAAGGAAACAGCATTGAATCATTTTTTTCAGTGTACCTTTAACGTGTACTCAGAAAAATGGTTTTGAGGGACTGTTCATTATACAAAACTAATTATATATTCTATACTGTCTGTTTATTTATTTATTTAATAAATTTAGTTAGTTAGTTAGTTATTTAGTTAGCTAGTTAGTTAGTTTGTTAGTTCGTGTCGGCGCCAATAGCCTATGGTTAGTATGTCGACACACTTTCCTGTCTCCACTGTCCTTTTAATAAAGGTGAAAACCCCTTAAAAGAAAATAATTATAAGTTAGTTAGTTAGTTACAACTAGTTAGTTATCTGCCAAAACATTATTATATTGTCCTTAAATAGCATAAACTGTTTAATTTGACACTATACTGTACTTATTTGATAGAACAGAGAAGCACCAGCATTAGAAGTACCAGCAAGGTAAAATATTGAAAGTGTCATTCCAAAGTCTTTCTTTTCTGTTAGCGTTAGTGATCGCTTGTTCAATGTATCAGTCAGTACATGTAGAGCCTTATTTCAAAGACATTGCGAAATCTGACCAAGCCCAAACTTTTAAATTGTAGTGTATTTTAAGGTATATGTGATAAGGCAATGAAAATAGACTGCATAGCAGAAATGACCCACATACCGTAGAGCAGCACATTTACAAACATATTGCTAAAGCATGGCAGTCTGAACAAAGAAGGTCTCCACAGTATTGTCAGCTTTGTCCCCGGCCTCAATTTTGGCTTTTCTAAATACCATCTCAATTTCAGCATCTGCACTGTGGTTATATTTTTATCTCTGGCAGGACCAGCTAATCGCGCCTCTGTGTCCTCCAATGTAATTGCATCTGATTGCCCATCACTCCACTACCTGCTCATTTTTTGAGCACTCTGAGCTTGATAGAAACACTAGAGAGCTTTGAGTGTCAATATTTTGGTTGTGTCTATCCTTCAGTGAAAGAAAAGGATTCCTATTTCTAGTTTGTTTGATTTAGTATCGTGTTTATGTAAAGCTGGTATTACTTTAGCAATAGCTGTTTAAATGCACCGTGTAAATACATTTATAAATTCATTTATTACCCCATAAAATAGCCCCTATTTAGAAGGCCCTTGTTGACCTTATTAGGAAAGGTTATGAGTATTAATGAGTACTCTGAATTAAACACATGCAAAATATTCATACTTCATTTGTCAAAAAATATATCAATGGATGGAGTAGATGCCTTGTTAAATTATTTTGACTCCAGTGATGAAGAGGTTTAGTTTAACCTGTGACCCAGCACTCACTTTTGGGGATTTACACCTACCTAAATTTAAATAGTAAGAGTTCCTGACTCCAGTAAGCTACAAACACAAACTAGGTATCATTGGAAAGAAGACACTTCGGGTTTTACAGTGCATAATGGGGAAGTGTTATGCTGTAACAGCTAGGGCTGAGTATCGAGTTCGATACTTTTTAAGCACCGACCGAATCGTCTCGATACTATCGAGTATCGAAAAAATCTTTTTCGTTCGGTACCAAATTTCGATACCCAAGGGTATAATCTTGTCAACGTCAGTGAGCTAGAAAACCTTCGGCATCCCTTAACATATGCCCGGATCAAATGCTGGTGATGAGCCTGAATCAGCCTGCTGCGAGGCTGTCTTGAAAATCAATAGTTTACGGCAGTATTACGCCCACTCGCCCAGAGCTTGTCAAATGTAAGGCTGTAATGCGTACACTACACTTTAAAGCATATCGTAAATTCAACGCAAACAATGTTTAAGCGATCAAAAGTATGGCTACATTATCCAAAGATTGACGGAAACAGCCTGCGATGCAATATCTGTAAAAAGTTATCGCGACCAAGACTGGTAACACGTCAAATGTGATAATGTGGCCGTTTACGCGGAGAAAATTAAAAGAAGAGACATCAAATGCGGGATGAACACTTTATGAACCGATCGCTTTATTTTCCTCCTCGACACAAACGCTCAAAGGGGAAACACATTCTTAAAAGGGGAAACACACCCCGTCACTTTCAGCTCTCTTAAAGGGGAAAAACAACAAGCACAACTCGTGAATGCTGTCACATGTATAAATGTATGCGCCACAATAAAACACCTCGCAGTACACGGAATTAATTTACGAGCAGAAAGTTGCTCCGTGTTTGACTGCAAGAAGATCACGCCAGCGCAGTCATCATCATCATCATCCTCAGTATTTTCCTGACTTCAACAATGTGCCCAGCACAAGCGTCCTTCGTGACTGATGAGGATAACTGCGCGATGGCTGGGGCTCCGAAATGTAAACAGACATACAATACTAAAATGCTTTGAGGTTAACAGTAAATTATGAAGTTTACATTAAACTTGTCTTATTTAAATGTCCACCCTAATGTTGTTCCAAACCATAAGATCTTTGTTTACCTTCAGAACACAAATAAAGATCATTTGGATTTAATTCAAGAGCTTTCTGATCCTCCCATAGATTTACTGGATATGCATTTTTAATGCCCAGAAAGGAACCAAAAACATAGTCTAAATAAGTCCATGTGATAAAGGTGGTTCAATCATAATTATATGAAGCTGCAAGAATACTTCTGTGCGCAAAGTAAACAAAAATAATTTCAATAAATATTCAATGATGTGAGGATCAGAAAGTTCTTGGATTAAATCCAAAATATCTTCATTTGTAGATAATTAATGACAGAATTTCAATTTTTGGGTGAACTAAACCTTTAAGCAGCAGTAAGCCTCACAAATACTTCAAATTAATTGACTTAAAACTGCTTGAACTTTATTAAAACTGTTTGCACTAATTTATTGTGTTAACTACACTTTCATTTTGTGCTTTTGTTCTTTGTTTGTTGGTCTAAGAGATAAGCCTGCTGTGAAAAGTGTCACAAACATCCTGAAAAAAATAAAAACCAAAGTTTCTCTGAGATTGTGTTATGTAATCTTGTTAAAATATATTTCTTAAAATAAAAGTATCGAAAAAAGTATCGTTCGGAACCGGTATCGAATTCAGGGTATTGGTATCGGTATCTAAAAATTTGGTATGATACCCAGCCCTAGTAGCAGCTGTGCAGCAGGGGGCGGGTGCGTAGCGTGATGATTGACAGGTCACTGAGCCAGTAACAGCAAAAGAGAGTGCAGTAACACAGCCATCGACCCATAAAGAAAAAAATCATACAGCCATTGGCTAAATTCTCCGTCAGTCAAACTAAGTAGGAAGTAACTGACTGATTGACAGCAATGACTGAGAGACAGCATATGCAGAGTGTCTAAACACTCGACAGCTTTGTTTAGATTTTAGTAACTATAACTTTAACTTTTTATTTAGTTTGTGGTCTTATTTTATCTGTAACACTGTAAGCTATGACATCATCTTGCTTTTTACTACAAAGACGGCGTTTTCACGTGTAAGTGCCATGGTAAACAACAGGGTCCGGTAGAAACGGTGACATAAACAAACGAATAACCATCCATAATCCATACTATTGTGTCAGTGGACTAAATGTGTTCGATGGGATGTTTTCTGTGGACTCTTACCTTTCGAAATAAACCCTGATGTACAGCAATGAATGCGTGTGTGTGTTGTTTTTACTATGAAATTCACTCCATATCTAATAAGCGTTTTCTGTAAAACTTACACAAATTTAGCAAACATATCTTTTACAAGCCTCCCATTGAAAAGCAACTAGCTGCAGTGGGCGCTTGAGGGTTGTAGCTTTAGACTGATGTATAGTTTGTGAAGATTACTTGTGATCTTTTTGGTGTAATCTATTCATAAACACTAACATGTGGGAAAAATAGCGCCTCAGTGCTTCCGCGTCGGGGTGCTGGGTAAAGGGTTAACCAGGAGTGACTGATCTATCTAATATAGAGCACCAGATTAACCTATTTTGCACCCAAGTTGTGTTGTAGATAAAATATAAGCTAAGTTGTAATTAAACTCGACAAAAGAGACCAACGTGTTGCATTTTGTAGCTATAATGGATATGCAAACAAAGCTAGGAATTACTATCAACCTCTGCATAAACAGATGATCATTAATAAAGTGTATTGCTGTTCTTTCACCTCAGAGTTATGACGGAGAGCTGAGTGACTTAAAAGGATGCTTAAACTTGATTTTTGATTTCTTCTTGAAAATAGTAATATAAATATGTAAAGACTATTTTGACTGTCTCCACCTCCTGAATCACTCTCAGCTTTAATAACACTCAAATTGTTATTAAATTTGCCCAGATTGACCAATAGGAACAGATCTATTAGCCAATCAGAAGGGATTTTCTGTTTTTAAAGGTTCAAGAAATCCCGGGGAACTTTTTTTTGAGATTTTAACAGATTTGTGTGTGTTTAGCATCAGTTAGGACAGCGTTAGCACATGCTAGCTTTAATTATTAATTATTAATTATTCATGAGACCGCGTGCTTTCCAAAGCCAAAGCAGACCTGCCAAGCTGTGATCCATTGAGTGGGTGAGATCGCATCTGCACGGCACAGGTCATGCATTTGTTTCCATGATCCATGGGGTTTGTTGCATGTTTTATTTCAATTAAAACTATATTTCGCTATCTATAATCCCTAATAATAACTCCTGTACAGCAGTCCCACAACATTCTGAGACTCGATGACACTCGAATACCCTGTCAGAAAAGTCGGGTGTCTGGGAATGAGCTTTTTACAGTGTCTGCTATAATGTTAATATTGTTTTTGGTGTGTTTACATAGATGAATATGGCCACTGTGTAAATGCACAGTATAGTTACAATCTTATTGCCACATTAGATCAGTATGATAACATAATATATGCCCTCAGTGATTTCCTGAAGATGAACACAAAAAAGACACAACTGGAATTATTACAGCAGTCAGTCATCTGATCTCATATGAATCAAGAGATGGCGATGACATATTATGATGTGTGTAGGTGCTGTAGTGCTGTCCCATTTCTTAGGGGTAAATTTTGAAGCTCTTTCCCCTTCACACTCAGAAGGGGTAGGGGTACAACAATAGAATTGGGATTGGGCCCAAGTGTGGTTATGTGTATATGTAATTACGAATAACAAATGAAGCAGGACATTAAATTATTTACTGTTTATTTCTTTGCATTTTAACCATGTAAACTAAAAAAAATCACGAGTCTCCTCACGGTTTGTGTCTTCTTTTGTGAGCAGACTGTTCACTGCTTCACTCTTTTTCCACTGCACTGCCGACCACACCCACTCCCACCTCTGACTGCAGAGCTCCACGCCCCTCTCAGAGGATTTTTGGAAAAATTTCAGAGGTACAATTGACCTGAAAGAGAGGGGGTTTCATCGCCATTTAAATGTTGTGTCTTTATCCAATCACCTTTCCTAGACTTCACATCTTTCACCTCCATTCCACCCCTCCCCATACTGTGGTCTGTTTTTTCCCACTCTGTGATGTGAATTGCTGGAAATGGACTGTGATTAGAGATGTTATTGGCCTTTCACAGGGACAAAAACTTGTCTTTTTGTGCAGTGGTACTGTTCAACAGCTGTTTCAGTTAAGAAAGGACAACGAAGTACAGCAAACACCTCTAATTTTGTCATTTATTTGGTCATTGGAACCTACCAGCCCTCCTATATATATATATATATACCCAAATATGCACACACTATGCTATGCTTTTTTTTTTGTCCTAGATGAGTTTTCTCCCTCGTGTCCAGACCCCCAGTCTTGTTAGGTCCACGTTCAGTCTACAAGAGCTCATGTGTTTTCAGCACTCACGCTCTCAAACAGAGAATGATGCTAATTAGCACTGGAACAAAGGAGCTCCCTCTCTGATCTTCCACTGCAGACTGCTGACTGTCAGCCCTTTTTAATACTATAATTACCTTCGCCAATTACACCCAGAAAAATAAAAGATTCAATAATAAATTATTGAACTTTTTCATGACTTTTTTTGCTATGTCAGGCTTTTGTAAAATGCGAAGAGTTCATTTTGGGGGTGATCAGAGATGTAATTTTTTTTGTTGTTTGCAAAGTAAAGTTTGAGGTCTTGTCAGTTTTCAATTTGTCTTGTTTGTTTTGTAAATTAATGTTTTTTTGTTGTTGTTGTTGTTTTTAATGGAGGATTAATCCCAGTAGAAATGTATTAATCCTAAAAAAGGACGTTGTGGCATTATTCCTTGTTATACCTTATGAGAGGTACACATTCTTTGAGTTAATAAACATGAAATAATAGATAAAAAAAAGCCATATAAGTGAGTCAGTTTGTCTTTCTCATGGTTCTAAATGAAGCTTAAGTTGAGTTGCATTCACAATTCAAAGTTTAATATTTTGTTGCTTTAGTCCCAAATACAGAAAAAGAAATTTGTTCAGTAAATTATTAGCCCTAGTTGTATTCTCAAAATGTTTCCTATCAGACTTTTGGAAAAAAATGGAAATCAGAAATGTCAGATTTGCAAATCAGATATGTAGTGTTTCATCGTTTCCTTAATTTGTATCATAAATGCTGTTTGTAATCAGATTTATTTTAATTTGTATTATTATTAATATTTATTTATTCATTTTTTTAACTATGCTAGGCCCTTGAAAATGTGAAAAAGTTGGAGTCATTTTGGATGTGATCTGAGATTTAATATTGGAGGTGATCTAAGATGTCATTTTGTAAGTGATCTGAAATGTAATTCTTTTGTAATTTCCTTTTAGAATCGAAGTGTAAGGTATTAAACTAGTTTTTTTAGTAAATAGATGCCGGCATACATAATTTGAAATAGATTTTAATCGATATGGGGTTTAATAGATTTTTTTTATTTCATTTTTTTTTTCTTCATAATAGTCCAAGTCATGTAGAGGAAGGTTGCTATGGCTCCATTTCTTGCAGTACCTTGAAATAAAATGAAATGAATGTAATAGCAATTTGCTCAAGTAATAAAGATGGAAAAAGGAAAACTCTTCAGATTTAAAAGTGAGTGGACTCAGTTTGTCTTTTTATTGCTTTTAAATTGAGCTTAAATTGAGTTCCAGTGGTTACAAAGAGAAGTATTCCATTCCATTCTCTATGACCAATTACACACATATTCTGTAATAGTTTTTGGATATTTTTCTTGATGTTTTTGCTATGCTAGGCTCTCAAAATGGGAGAAGTTTATTTTGGAGGTAACCAGTGACGTAAGTGTTCTTGTTTACTTTCATAAATAACCTTTAAGGTCTTGTACTGTTAATGTATTTCGTGAAGAATTCTCAGAACATGTGATTGTTTTAACAAATGAATGGGTGAAATATTTGGCCATTGTTTAATGGGTCTTTATAATCTTCATTTGTCAATTGAAGAAGGTTGTCATGTCTAGGCATGGGCCGGTATAAGATTCTGACGGTATGATAACCTTGGATAAAAATTTCACAGTTTGACGGTATTGTGATTACTGCTCTAAAATATATTCTTTTTAAATGTCTGGCTAAAAAACAAAACCTTTCCCCCTCTTTGAACACAATATATTGTATTTTGAGAAACATTTAAAGTATTTTAGGGCTGTAAACATGTCAGGCTAAATAATTCAAGTGAACCATTGACTTTCGCTGTCTTCATTTGTTTCAAAAACACAGATTTCTTTATAAACAAAAAAATGTAAATAAAAAAATCTTACACATAACTTAGGAACGGTATATCCGAAAACTTTGGTGGTATGAAAACCTTGACTTTTCCAAACCGCGGTATACCTTGGAAACAGTAATCGTCCCATGCCTAGTCATGTCTGTGTTTTCTTGCACCTTGAGATTACTGTTTATTCATATAATAAACCGAAAAACAAAACCAATAATCAATAATTTTACCATTCTGTTTCTTTAAAAGGACTTTCACATTCAATTCAATTCAATTCACCTTTATTTGTATAGTGCTTTTACAATGTAGATTGTGTCAAAGCAGCTTCACGTAGAAGGTTATAGTAAATTGAAAGTGTCAGTCCAGTTATTTAATCCCAGTTACATCCAGAAAAATAACTCATTCAATAATAAACTGCCAAAACATTTTCTGATATGTTATATATATATATATTATATTTGCTTTTTATAAACATTGAACTAAATTGCTTTAAATATTTAGTCGCATTTCTTAGTACATTTTCTTGTTTCATAACTGTACCTTGTTAAATTGCAATTCATCTATTGAACACACAAAAGAGGCTTTTTAGATGTTACGAGTGATTAAAGTTCCAATAATGTTGAGCTGTAAAGCTGAATTGATTTTTTTTCTTATGTTTTTGTTAATTCCTTATCTTATTCATGTTTCTTGTCTCTACTAAAATGTTGATTGAAATGCCAGCGCAGTTTTGAACGATTTGATTCCAGAAATTGCCTGTAATTTCACCTTCACTGCCTAACTTAGCGCACTGATCAAACTATTATCCTTTATTAGGTGAGCTATTTCACTGGATTGATAACTTGCTCGTGGCTTTCATGCTGTTTTCAGAAAGTTTTGTATTACATGAATTGGACTTTTCTCCCCTTTTAATGTCAATAACAGACGCTGATTAGAGTAGAAAAAATGGACAATTACAGGCATGGAGTTTTTGTGTCAAAGATAAGACCTAGGACAGAGCCTTAGATTGATCTCGCTTGATGCAGAATGGATGAATTGGCTTCGAAAGTGCATTGTGTGGAACAGAATGAAAATTGAAGTTCACGTCCAATTGAAATTCAGTCTAGCAGAGGCCATTCAGATCTGAGAAGTACATTCAACATAATTCTGGTTTTGCATGACTGGCAGTGAAGATTAAAAAGGAAGCCACGTTTATTCAGAAAGGGCATCGCACAAAGCGTTGACGCACTTGAGTATTTAGGATGTAAGTCTCATGCTTTAATGCCTAATCTCCAAATCTCAGTAATCACAAAATCTCACTTCTAAATGCTTCATGTTAATTGTAAATTGAAGTAGACTCTTTGTGTTTCTGCTGCTCAGAATAATAAGATGTAGGCTGTACTTAGGTCAGTGACAAATACTGTAAGAATGTGAGCCATGAAGAAAAGGATAACACATTTCTCTTGTGTTTTACAAAGACAGAAGCCATGCAGAGACTCTACATTAGTCACCTCTGAAATGCCAGAGCATGTTATTTATATTCATTAAGTTAAATGTATAATTCAAAATTAATAATCATTATTTCAAAGAGCAAATACTAATAGAGTAATTTTGGCAGAGGTATGAATGTAAAAATCCATAGGAATCTCTATTAAATGTAATAAAAATTTATTTAATTGTATATTTATTATTATTTTATATTATTATTGTTTTTTATTATTTAATTTTTACTTAAATTTATTTTAAATTATTATAAATATTTATAATAATATATTATTATTATTATTATTATTATTAATTAATTT